>PVLA01012056.1:0-47585 GCA_004027455.1 Hydrochoerus hydrochaeris
GTCTGAGATCTTAATTATTATGTGTCTGGGTGTGGATTTATGTTGATTGTGACTGTTTGGTGTTCTATATGCCTCACTTATTTGCATATCAGATTCTTTCCCCATGTTTGGGAAATTTTCTGCTATTATTTCTGTAAATACTTTATGTATCTCATTTGCCTGGACTCCTGTATCTTCACTAATGCCCATTCTTATATTGTTGCTCTTGGCATCATCATGAAGCTTCTGGACTGTCATTTCATCCTGCTTTGTTATTTTTAAAAGTTCTATCCTTTCCTGATCACTAACTGTGATCCTGTCCTAATACTGTATGTTCTAAGCTACCATTTTTCCAGCTTGCTCATAAGAAAACAAAGACAGACTTTTAAACATCTTGAGAATCAGGCACAGTGTTTTCAGCATCCTCCTCTTCGTAACTGTAGACTTAAGTCATTGTACCCTAAGAAAACTTAAGTTCCAATTGACAGTTTAGCTGCCTTGTCCAAAAGAGCAAGGCTCTTCCCAGGAGGGCCACATGTTCACCCCAGCAGTGAGGATATTTTTTCAAGAGGAAATTTAACATACCCCAGTGTACTCTATATCAGCAGGAAGTAGCAATGTAGAGACTTGTGACCCTTTAAACAATCCAGGATAAAAACACATAAAGAGAAATTAGTCACTTGTAAAGGATATATTTATTTGATTAGTATTACCATTGCAAAAGCTATTTTTGAGCTTGTCTACTTAAGTATTTCCCCTGACGCTGAAGGCAATGCTAGTCATTTGGATGCAGTTCTGAGCAACAGAAAATGGTCATTCTGAGCCAACACTAGTGACTAAATGGAAAAAACTATGTTCCAAATAGGGGCATCTTCCCATTTTGTTTTCCTATGTCTCATCCACCTAGAGTCACTTAACTGTCATGATCTTTTAATTTCTGCTGTTTCAATTTAGCAATATTCCTACTGGTAACCATTCACCTAACATGCTTAGCTGCTGTTTTCTGGTCACTCAGAAGCAGGACAGGCTCTTAGAGGAGGCTGAATTGAATCCCTGCCAAGATCAAGGCTGTCAGAGAGAGAAAAGCCATGGGGATAGGAGCAGTGGAAGATTTAAATTAGTATTTGCTGACAAGGACACATCCTCCCTACTGAGCAGATGCGAGGATGCAGCTAGACTGCTAGCTGGCTCCACCACCCAGAGAAGTGAAGCGTGATTTAGAGGTCAACTCAGTTTTCGGGCCTGAGGGGCTGACATTTGAGTCATTGGCTTCACTGTGTGTCCTGGCTCTGGAACTTTGGGAAACTGTATTCCTCATTTATAAAGAAGAAAGCAATCATTTTCACCTTAGAAAGTGATTATTAGGTAAAACTCAATTGCACTTAGAGCATGACATGTAAGTTAGCTGTTATTATTTCACGTGTTCAATAAGCTGACTTCTGATTTGATTTTAACTCTTTCGATGAGTTTAGATGCAGGAAAAGATGGCCTAACTCCTGATACTTCTATACTGGACAGTTTTATGCCATTTTAAATGTATCTATAGTCAAACATATATTAGGATGTAAACCACAAGCACAGAGGTTTCCTGTGTTTTCTTTCATGTAGTATTTCTAGCACCTGAGGGACAACGTAAGACATAGCAGGTGCTTCATTAGTCCTTGTTGAATAAATCTACGTTCCTGTTTATCTTTATTCACTCTACCTCATATGGCTCAAGAGGAAATAATGAATAGAGCACTTCGCACCACGTGACACACAGATGCATACTGGATAAACCACAGCCACTGTGCTCACGGACTGCAGGCAGGTTTACCAGGACACAGCGATGTGGACAGTGACTTTTCCTACATATGGAACTGTAAGTCTAGGAAGAAACAGACGAATACTTATAAATTAACTGCAAGGACGATATTTAAATACAAAACACTGGTACTATCCAGGTCAGAAAGTCAGGGGGAGTTCTCTAATTGCTAATGAAGACCTAAAAGATAAGTAGGAAATAGGTATGTGAAGAAAGTGCTTGAGGAAAAGATCTCAGACGTGTCACCTTTAGCAAAGGCCCTGAGGCAGGCAGGGTCTTGGTTTTCTCAGAATGGAGAGAAGCCAGTTGAAATGCATGCGTGTGAAGGAAAACGGTGAGCTGTCAGGCCAGACATCTGGCCAGAGGCAGGACTAGACAAGACCTTGCAGGCCACGCTAAGAATCCAGCTAAAAGAATAAGAAGCCTGTGAATGGTTTGCAAAGCAAGGATCTCACACATCAGGAAAAAGTTTTAAATGATTTGTGTACTATGAGGAGAATGAAGGGTCTGTCATGCATATCATATGTGTATCCAGAAAATTTGGTGACAGAGGAGAGGAGAGGAGAGGAGCACTAAAGCCAGCACTATCAGAGGACATGCACCAAGGGCATTAAGAGACATTTTTTTCTGATAGGCCAAATTAACCTAATGCAGGGAGACCAGTTTTCTCCTGTGAGGAATTTTGCCTGTCAAAGAAAACTAGGACAGGCTAGATAATAAGACAGCTCTATGCCTTTATGCCTATCAAGATGCTATTTGCAGTCTCTCAGCAGTTAACAGCAAAAACAGGCACAAATGGCCTACCTGATCTGTTTCTCTTCCAGAGAACCAAAGGATATTTATGCATCAACTCTGTTCTTCTCTACAACCTTAAGGAAGGAAAAAGAAAGACAAGAAAGCAGACTTTTTTATTGCTCATGTTACCTCACTTTCCTCTTCCCCACCCTATTCATTTTTTTTCATTCCATGCATTTTACAGATAGGAATCTTTATCACTGACAAACTAACCATCAAAGAGTATTCTCAGGGATAAAATGAGGATTAAAAACTACTGCCCAGCGCTTGGGAGGTTGAGGCAAGAGAATCACTGAGAGTTTGAGACCAGTCTGGGCTACAAAGTGAGTTCAAGGCCAGCCTGAACTGCATAGCGAAACCCTGTCTCAAAATACCACAACATCTCAAAAATACAACAAGCTGTAATTCTAGGGTTTCATTCCTGTCTAACCTGCAGCTGACATCAGAGACACCGGATATGAAGGAGTCCTCTCTGACAAAATCATCCTCTTTGAAAGCAGGATCTTTAATAATTAATTTTCTACTTATACAGACATTTATAACTTGGTTTTCCCAACTTTACATAGAGGAGTTCTCTTGATGTCCAGTCCGTCCAACTGTCTGCTAGGCACCTGAGTGTCCCATGAACAGTTCCAACTCCTTATGCCTAGAAGAGAAATCATCATTATCATTTCCACCCCAATCCTGTTCTTTTGCTCTGAGTTTCTGATTCAACACTGCTTGTCCTCCAAGCATACAACTCTTCCTTCTACCTCATCTCCCACATCCAGTTGAACAGAGCTCTCCACTGAGCTCTCCACGGCTGGTCCCCAGCACAGGATATACGGGTCCCCAGCACGTAATGCAGCCCTGGGTTACCTCCAATGTCACTGCCATCATGTTGGCTTCTTCACTGTTTCTCTAACCCCTCACAGTGCACACCTGCACAGGGCCTTTGCACCGGCTGCTCCCTCTATCTGGACCCTTTCCACCCAGTTTAATCTGGCCGGTTCCCTTCCTTTCTTTGGGACCAACTATTCAACTTCAAATTTCCATACTGGCCCCATCACTTTTATTCCATGTTCTCCTGGCTTCCTCTTTCCTTTTTTCAAGGGCTTCTGAGCAGGCTGTGTATTTTACCTATTCATCTCCCTGTGTACTGTCTGTGTCCCATTGCTTCCCCTTAGACTATGAGCCCAGAGGGCACTGAATTCATTGATAATATCTGAGGATCAAAAAGTGTCTGGCAGATAGGGGCTGTGAAAGTGCATGCTTTCACATTCTTTCTCTTTTCACATGCTCTTCCCTATATTGAAAAGAACCTAATTCATCCTATTCACCCTCATCTACAATCTTGCTGACTTTCTTTATTTGAAACATGTCTTGCTTATTTATTAGTCCCTCTTGTTTGTTGGGTCAGATGATGCCATTTTAGGTCATCTTATTCTGCCTCTTCTCTAATGAAGACCAAAAAAAAAAAAAAGGCACTTAACAAATATCTGCTAAACTCAATTAGCCTGAATAATATTGTATTCCAATAAAAATAGGTGGGAAAACTGTCTAATTGGTCTTTCTTCCACAGAGCTCCAGGATATTCGTACAACAACCTAAACACACACAGCAGATGCAGACTCTGACCATTTACTCAGAAGAGCTAATTTCTTAACCAAAAGTGATCTTTTTTCTGTAAATCCCTTTCTTAAAATGGTAGATATTGTTGTTTGAATAACTAATTAGAGTCAGATCATAATTTTTTTAACCCTACTTTGCCAAAGATGTCAGAAAATACAACTTGGTGATGCATAACTGTGCTCAGACCAGGTGACTAGTGAATCCTGATTTTTAGAGCTGAGTATGTTTTCTGACTAAAACTACATAAGGGGAAAGAAGAGTCATTATCACTTGGCTACTAACTCATATGCAGGACATTGTGCCTGTGATTTTACATTTTATCCCCACAACAAATTTGTGTTATATTATTGTCTATGTTTCGCAAAATAAATGAGATGAGGTTCACAACAGTAAATAACCCGTCCCATGTCACGTAGCGAGTGAACCCAAGCCCTTACAGCTGCAAACCCCAAGCTCTTCAACTAGCAGCTCACTGCCTCTCTCCTGCTCTGTGGTTGATTTATTCTCAGAATGGTCTTCCTATGCAGTAGATGACTCACTTACACATCTATTTTATATTTTCATCTTCAGTGTTGGTTCTTTTATGATCCCAATGATAGTTTTCTACAACTCACTCCCTTTTATCAATGTTCACATTCTGTGACATGGAACCTAAATAAAATTTAGTGTGCAGGTGTGAATGCTATAACGTGTCCCACAGATGTCAGTCAAGTCCCAATATGAAGTGATGTCTCTTTCAATGACATACCTGAAAAAGTCTTGTTCATGTTTTTTCAACATGGGCTGATTGGATGGCCCCCAGCACCTATTATGAAGGCTGACTCAAGAATTCTAGATCAGGCCAGACATGGTGACCTATGCCTATAATCCCATCACTCGGGAGGCTGAGGCAGGAGGATCACTGCAATTTGAGGCCAGCCTGGGCTACAAAGTGAGCGCAAGTCCAGCCTGAACTACATAGTGAGACTCTGCCTCATAAAGACAGAAAAAAAATCTAGATCTGGAGTTAAAACCAAACCAAAATAAAATTTAAAAAGGAAAATGAAAAGGGAATAGGCATCAAGGGAAGGTGATAGGGTGTGTTAGTATTTCATGGTTATTATGACAAAAGAAGAAAAGCACTTAGAAGAGGAAGGATTTATTTTGGCTCATAGTTTCAGAGGTTTCAGTCCAAAATCTGCTAGTTCCATTGCTTTTAGGACTGTGACAGGCAGAACATCACAGTGCCGGAGACTGGGGAAGGAAAACTGCTCTACATGCAGGAGCAGGAAGCACCATGAGGGAGGGAAGAGCCAGGGAGAAAGGTGCCAGCGATCAGATAGCTTGTGTGGCGGATTTACTAACGGACAGTTTGTAACACCCAGCTGACCCGAATCAGCATGATGCTGGGTCGAGGGCTCACCTGAGGATCGTTGCCAACAGCATAGAAAGGAGAACCAGAAGGCAATGTGGGGTGCTGTTGGTTCTCCTGGAGAGGCTTGCCATGCTGACTCTCCTGATATGAACTCAGCTGATCAGAGGAGCTCCAGTCCTTGATGTCACTGAGGAGGGCTGCCGTTCTCTTTGTGGGGCTCTGATCCTTGCTTTGAGCATCCCTTCCTGGCTCCAGCACTGATCCCTCACTCTGTAGTACAGATCCTTCATCCAGTTGGCACAGACTTTCTAGCTTTTACCACTGATCTTTGGGCCTTCCAACAGCAGCTCCTTGGTGCAGACTTGAATGAAACATTGCCATGGGCTCTGGCTTCCAGCTGGACTCGTGGAGAACACTGCTGCAGGATCCAGGCCCTCAGCTGCACTCTTTGGGTCCCTAGTGTGTG
Source organism: Hydrochoerus hydrochaeris (assembly GCA_004027455.1). Lineage (NCBI taxonomy): Eukaryota > Metazoa > Chordata > Mammalia > Rodentia > Hydrochaeridae > Hydrochoerus > Hydrochoerus hydrochaeris. The sequence goes on from PVLA01012056.1 coordinate 6,010, forward strand.
GACAGGCCTGCCGCATGCTTTTGCATGTGACTCTTTGGGTAAATATTATAAAATAACCCTACAAATTATGTGTCCTGTATTAAACTGTCTCCCTTATAAACCCTGACAATAAAACTTATGTCCACATGATCCACTCTCTTCAGCTGTGCTCCACATCCTGTTTCCGTCACCTCTCAAAAATGCAATCAAGTTATGATTTCATGAATTGATTAATCCAGTTGGTGAAGTTAGAATAGTCCTCAGGATCCAGTTATTTTTTTTCAAAGCCCATCAGATAGCAACCAAAGCTCTAGTACACAAGGGGACATTTCAAATCCAAACCATAACAGGGCCACAGCAACATGGAATGATTACACTGCGAACACCCAGAGCTTTAAGCTATACCTTCCCTCAGGACCTCATGAGGAACAATCTAGTTATAAGCAAAAAAAGAACATCTCCTATCGCCATCCAAGGAGGGTTGTTGTGGGACAGTAAACTTGCCAAAGTCCTCTGAAGTCAGTTCCACAGGAAGAAGACTGCGCTGTGTTCTGTTAACAGACATCATTGTCCTGACAGATGAGATGAAAGGCAGAAAAGTAAAGGACTGTCATGGGATAAAAGGCCATATTCAAAGAATGATTGCTTAATCCACTGACTTAATTTCAGCCAGGAAAAGCATCTGTAAAGATGTTTAGTAATCCAAAAACGTGGAGGAGCAGAAACATAAAAATGGCAATCATATAGCAGCCCCCAGGGTCAAAAGTGAAAAATGTATGCTCTGGCAAAGGCTGAAGATATTCCCAGAAGTTTCATCTCCGGCCACTCCAAAGACAAGGGTGAACAGAGCTGAGTGTCTAACAGGGGAATGGATGTTGTGGATGGTCTCTTGTTTGACAGCCTGTCATTTGTCTCTGTCACCAGTGAACTTTGGAATACAATGTTCATTCAATTTTACTGCTAAAAGAGGACTTAGAAGATTATCAAAACCACCCATTTATTTGACTGATGAAGCTTCCTATAGCTATGGGAAATTCATTTTTTTCCACCTTTATGAGAATGTGAAATATAAGTATAGAAAACATTCTGGATTATTCAGGACAATGCTGAATTTGCATAGCCTGCCCGGCTGGACATATATATATATATATATATATATACTCATCAGAACATGTGTTCCCTTATAGGATTTGGGAAAAATTATTTCCTTATGGTTCAGAAAATAATGTTTAGAAAACCTGGTTCGGCTTTCACATCCATGCTGAGGTACACAAGTTAGTGAAGGAAAAGAGAATAGAAACATGTTTTACTCCTTTTCTTTCCTCATTGTTGAGCTTTCATGGAGACATGTGTTTTGAAGGAGAAACAGCATCTGCAAGTCCTATAAGCTATTAGTAAGAAAGAATAACAGGAAGAAAATCAGGGAAAAGGGGAAACGGGTACATGACATGGAACACAGTGAATGAGAATTTAGCAAGTTGCACAATTTTCATGAATATTAGAGCTTAAAGAATGCTTTTTGAAAAGCTGATCTAATATTAGGTCCATCTAGCTACACCATTGGAATTAGGGTCGGGGACAGATTGTAAGGGACGTGAGGAGCAGAAGGCAGGAAGGAAGGAGGCTGCTGCCCAGGAAGAAGGACGTGTGGAGGGAGGTGCAGAGCAGCCTCCTCCCCCTCAATCTGGCCACCTCCGCTCCACAAGAGGGCTGTGCAGAGTCCCCTGGAGCGGCACAGTACGGTTAATAAAGCAAGAGATGAAAAACATAGTAAGGAGACCTTAGGAGTCCTTATGTGTAAGGAAGTAAAATCCACAATAACTCAGAAAGCTTTGCCTTTAAAGACAGCAGAAAAGAATAAACAAGCCTTTGTGTTAGGCTCTTTGTTGACACTAAAATAAAAACACAAATGAGTTGCCCGCATGCTGCCTTTCTCCTTCCTTATTCCTCCTTTCCTTTGTACAGCACTGCACTCTGCAAACATCCGGATCCTAAAAGGATATTAAATATTGGTTTGATGGAGTATTAAAACCCAAGAACAACCCAGAAGTGTTTACAAAGGGTGGCTGAGAAACTCCTAATTCTAAAAGCATTGTAAGTTTAGCATTCCTCCCTTCAGGAAAAACAGCCAGAACATTCAATCGCTTCCTCCACTAAAAAATTAAACATGATGTGGTCCTAGAATTTAAGCAATGATTTAGTGAAGTTTTCTCATATTATTGGTATTTTTTTAAAAATCCTAAATACCATACAGATAAAAGCTTGATGTTATTTAAGGAAAACTTTGTTTCTATTATCATTGCATTTGTTCTCTGTTCCATGATAAAGAAGAATATGTTCATCAAGCCTGTCCAGAGAGGAAGCTTGCCTGGTCCTGCAATTTTGTGCTCTTCGAGACCTTTCATTTCACTGACCTGTTAATTGTGTCACCTGTCTCAGCCTTTTTTTTTTTTTTAAATGAATGTTGCCTCCATTCTACAAAGTGCCATGAGAACTGCTCCACTGGAACACCTGTGACATCAAGAAAGGAGCCGAAAAGAGACTGAGGCTTGAGAGCTAACAAATCTGACCTTTGCTGTCAGCTGTTGTCTGTGTGTCACTTGTCCCCATCTCCACATTTATTTTCTGAAGACAACAGCTGAGCACCTGGCATTTTGGTTCCTATTTCTATTATATTTCTCTTTCTCATTAGAGGCTCAATGTGGAACTAGGAACAATTTGAGTCTTCTGGGTGCACGTATTTTCTGTGGGCTGAATTGTAGCTTCTTACGTACATGTTTCTTCCCAAAAAGCTGGGCTATTAGCCTCAAGTCACTTTGATACTTGTCTCCAAAATCCAAAGATAATGGGGCAGACTAGGAAATGAATAGAATGCAGTTTCCAAAACTGAGTGAATGAATAAATGAATAAGTGAGTCTTCTGTCTGACTGAACCTGTTTGAAGCCTCTGAGTAGTTCCCAAAGATCCTAGGAAATAGTGTTCTCCCTCGACAAGTCAGTCCACTATGGTTTGATTCAGAAATTGGTTTATTTATACTGTGGGCACATACTCAAATATAAACAACTATTTTACTTGTATATTCTTTGGGCTTTAACTGTTCATCATGTATTATATCAGTCTTTTCTTTCTGATCTCCCTAGGACAGAACATTATTTCATCCTGTGAGCAACAGCTGTGTGGACTCCAACCCAGCAGAAAAGAAGATTTTCATGGCCAGATGTGACCCCCTTTCTGAGACTCAGCAGTGGATTTTTGAACACATTAACATAACTGTTTTAGAAAAATTTAGCCACCATGCCAGATCCTAGAAAGAAGAAAAAAAGGAAAGAAGGAAGGAAGGAGAAAGAAAGAAAGAAAGAAAGAAAGAAAGAAAGAAAGAAAGAAAGAAAGAAAGAAAGAAAAGATCCTTCAGATTGTGAACTCCATGTTAGCCAGCATCTGGGTCAAAGAAGTCAGGAATAACATATCCTAGATCCAGGAAGCCTGGTTTAAAGATTTGTAAATGCCATGTCAAAGTAGGTTGTCCTTGAGAACTTCCTGCTTCTGAAGAACTTGGCTAAGAACCTCACCAGCTGCTTCTGAGAACCAGAGACTAGCAGTTCCCTTGCTGGCCAAGGGTGAAGACTATCTAGGGACTTTCCCAAACAACTGTTGAGTTAATAAATCCTAGCATTTCTCAGGTCAAATCCTGCAGTAGTGAGTAGCTATGAATGGATCCTACTAATCGGGTGGGAGGGGGGTGGAAATAGAGTGCATGACTGCTCTGCCAACCTGAGGATACCACAAGTTTAGAACTAGCCATCTTAAGGGGTGAGCTGTGCTCTTTGGTGCCATTCTCTGACTAAGAATGAGTTAAGCAGGTTTAACCCTTAAAAGTGCTGCAGACGATTTTAGAGTGCTCATACCATTCTGTTTTGTTTCTTTTTTTAAACAAGGGTGCCATATCTATAATGACTTAAGTTACATAATAAAATGGACTTCCAGTTTTACCATTCTTTCATTTACATTTGTCATTTTCCTTTCAGATCAGGAATCAGTAATTGTTCATGAAAGCTCATGTTCCATAAGTCAGTTAAGAGTCTGATTCAGTCTCCTTATATGAATGCAGTTAAAAACAAAAGCAAAAGCAAAAACAAAGCTAGGCTATCACGTTATTCCAAAGAAGGATTTCACAGAAGCAGCAAAACCACAGGAATTTGCAAAAGAGATTTCCCTAGGAAATCAATTTTTACTTTTCTATTATTTTTAGAATTTTAAAGTCTGATGTTTGTCCAATCATAATTTTTATTAAGGAAGGAAATGGAGTGATGTTGATGTAATTTGTTTAGGAAAGTCTTAAATCCAAATAAATCCACACTCCAAATGACACATGAAAATGTCTTTCTTCACTTCAATTCTATTTAATCAGTACTAGGAATTTAAAAGTGGTATTACTTAATTATTTGGGGATTTCTACATTTGTTTTTTATATTATTGATATTAATGATGTTATTATTTTATTTGGAAGCCCTTAGGATGTATTATCATTAATACAGTGCTTATGATGCCATTTTCTGTTAATGGGGCAATATTTCAGAAGAGAGGAATGACTCAAAAGCTAAATGGAATATTCAATCCTTAAAAGAATTGTTTACTTTTCAATAATGATAAATTGGGGGAAGAATGTACAGGTTTCAAGATGCATCTCTACAGGAAATATCCATGTTTATTCTATTTTTCTAAAGCTCTTTCAGATACAAGAATGTTTTTACCTTATTTTTATTGGTTTTCTTTTAATGTGATTTTCCTGTTAATATTGTCTTAGATATAGACTACTTAACTTTAGAACTGAAACGATTCACAAGATCTAATCCCTTTGTTTCATTTTGTCTTTTAGATAACAACAAAAGCCCAGAGAGGCCCATTTCTGATGGGACTGCTGGGTCTTTTGACCTTTAGTCCTGTTGTGTCTTCCACAATGTACTGTCTCATTCTGTTATCAAGATGGTTCAGATTATTACTACCATTTAACTTGAAATTTTCTGACACCACATACAAATACTTTGCCTCCTTGGTGGTGTCCCCCAAAGTAGCCTTCATGTTTAGAAACCTTAATATATGAAGCTTCTTCTTGTAAATGTTCATGGTTTTGTTTTCTCTTCAAAACATAATCAAAATGTCCAGTCAAACTGCACTGCTAATAGTTAAGGAAGAGTTATTTCACTGTTTTTTATGAATTTCTTAAGTATTCCTTTGAAGAAGCAGAAAAACCACAGAAATTTACCTACTCTTTTTAAATCGACTGTCACAAAGATATTTGGTATAGATCAAGAGATCTTGATGCATTCAAGATGCATAGTGGAGAAAATCAATAGTGAGAAATTAACCTGTGTGTTGAACATTTCTAAAAAGTCAGTGAAGATTTATCTTTAGTGTTCAGAGAGCAATCTAACTGGAGAATTAGAGGGGCCTCTAAAAATTCTCATGATGTCATTAGACAGTTGACTGCTATTTACAATTGTACCAAAGAGACAACCCTGTGTTCTGCACCCCCAGGAAGCTCAGTTATGTCCTAATCTCCTAGGATGCTAGAATTATGGTTGGCTAACCAGGAAATATCCTTTGGGAAAGTCTGAATTTTGTATTGTTTTAGTGTGACATGTACTTGTCAACCAAGATTGATCCCCTGTTCTTTGAGTAAGAAAATATAACATCAGAAATTATTTTTTTCAGAAATTACTTTTTAAATGAATGGGTGCTTGATATATTAAATCTAAAATTAATACTTCAAACTAGAAAGTAATCATTAAATGTATGTATATGGGGAACACACAAATAGAATAAAATGAAATCTAGAAAAGCTTCCCCTAAGCAGAAGTGTATAACATAACCACAAGCACACTTATAGAGGCATTTCTGGTACCACTGTAGATTGGGACTCTACTTGCTCAAAGTATCAACACCATTCTGAAAAATATAAAGCTACATGTATTTGCATTTTTAATTGGCAAAGGGAACTGAACAGTCCTCACAAAAAGTCTCACTCCTGGAAATAACATGCTTTGAAAATTGACTAGTAGAATATTCATCTAACCTTTTATCAGAATCAGAGGGAAAATATCATAAAGTAAGTCTGGCCATGGAAACTGCTACTTCTCCATATAAGAAATAGTTTTGCCAGAATTAAAATAAAGAATTAAGTTTTAGATTCTTTTTTGAGCATTTACAGAGAAAAGACTATACTGTAAACAATTTTGGGATTTATACATTTTCTAAGAATGATTACCACCATAGCAGTAATAATGAACTGGCTTCTATGTCTCCTATTATTTAATTTAAAATAGTAACATGATTATACAACTGTCTTTAAATGTCTTCACATATTGGTTCCCTCAGTGAATGATGCAAGTTCCAGGAGTATTTTGTAAACTGATGACACAGAACTTTACATATAACACATAATGCAGATGGACTCAGTCAGTAAAAATAGGGCCATTGTTTTTACATTTCTGGCAAAAAAATACAAAACTAATACCACTGCTTGACACTATTTCCTTTAATGACAATTGCATGGTTGATAGTCAAGATGACAGTCAAAATGTAAGTAAATAAATATCCATTTTATGTGTCTTGCTTTCCTATAAAAAACAAAAGCTTCTATTTCAGTCTTTTTCTATCTCCATAAGGAAACAGCAAAAAACCATCTTTCATTAGAAAGACCAGCACTACAAAGTTCGTGGCAGATCCTCCAAAAATCCAATGACACTTTAATTGCAAAGTCAGTTGTCTGGCGGTCATAAAAGGTCACCCCTGTCACCATGTGACATCTGGGGCCCAAAACTTCACAGATCTAAGGAGGACTCAGAAGACAGTTGATGGCAAAACTATACCAGATCTGCTTTTGACTTCCTGTCTCTAGTGTTACAGAATCTTTCCCTGGTACTCACCAAGGGAGGAATGATAAGTTGCAATATTTGCTTTTTCAGAATTTACAGCCACCCTAATACTATGACATTGCAAACATTAGCTTATTCCTAGGAACTTACTTAAAACAGGTGTTGCAGATATGCTGAAAATAAGAGGTGCAACACCTCTAAGAGAAAATATTTTAAAATGATTCCTGATAATCCTGAGAGTAAATATAAATGGCAAGAGGTAAATTGTATCTCTAGACATGGGAGTGAGTAATCCACTCCATTCATCTCATCAGGTTCCACCCTTGCCATCATCACTCTCAGATGACACCACTAACTATAATTACTCTTTTCGTGTGAAACTGGCTGAGGACACTGAAGTGTGACAAGTGGCCAGCCCTCCACACACTGCTGACATTGGAAGATTGCTCTTTGATTTATGTCTCTAGCCTTTGCAGAACTGGAAGCTGTTTGCAACTCTATTTGGTAAGCTTGATATTGGCCTGAAGCTTTTATTCACAGTCATTCATCTCTGCACTTGACATACCGGATGGATGTGCCTGGTACTGTGGCCTCTCAGTGAAAGCAGCTCAGGCGCATGTTTGATACTTCACTTCAGAGAAACCGGGAAACATTCTTGCATTCCTCCTGCCGGAAGTTGCCCCTTGCACAATGGCTACCTAGGATTTCTATAGTCCTCCACTCTGTCATCTGCTCAGTCCAACAGAGTGGAACAACTGACCCTAGTTCCAAATCTTCTTGTTAAAGATTTGATCCTGGCATAATTCACAGATGGGTGGGGCTGATTAAAGCTAAGTGACATATGCTCTGGTTTACCAGGGCAGTCTTAGTTTATGCCTGTTGTCCCACATAATTATTAACCGTATCCCCTTTTTATTCTTTTGCCTTGAAATTGTCCTGATTTGGGAAACAAATTATATGATCGCCCTATTTATAATCTATCTGCCTGTTTACTTTATAATTCCTCTAAGTTAAAATATCCTTCATTTATCAATGTCTGTAAGAAATCTGCTGGTCTCATTCCTTCCTTAAAATAGGACTAGATTAAAACCAGCTAATTGATGACTATCAATTACATTCATGTAGTTCTTTACAATTTGCTAAATAGAAGGCTTTTTACAGAGAATTCTTATAGCCACCTAAGTCTGTTGTTGTGTAAATATCATTCTTATTTAAATGAATTTTCATAATTAAAATTTGCTTGAAATCAATTTTTTGTTATTTCAAGTGATCACCGATGGACTAATAACCACGTTATACACTCTAAATATTATATTATAAGATCATAAATTTTATTCATTATAGCTTTTGTTGTTCAAAGCAATTTTATGTACATTTGTCTTTTTCTCCCTTTTAACCACCTCTGTAGTGGATAACGTCACCATCCTTATGAAGAAACTAAAAGACTCAGAGTAAAGGAACTTGTAGGGTCACACAAACTCACACAGCCCATTGGCAGAATCAGGACTAGAATTCAGACCTTCTGATACTCAGTTCTCCACTCCTTCCATTCTCCATGGTACTTCATACCTCACTACAGGGTATTTAGCAACAGAAAAATCAACTATGAAGTACACTAAGTTACTTTGAAGCAGCATGATTACTCCTCTGACTTTTGTTTTTAACCCCTTAATTATGTTTATTCTTCTCTGCTCCTCTTTGTTTTTATTGGGTTTCCTACAAGCTTATTAACCTAAGAACACAAAACTGAATCCAGGATTAATCCCTCTTAATGAGATTTCAGGGTACTTTTAGGAAATGGAGTGATCAACTGAAGCTATTTGTATAGCTTTAGATGACAAATTCTAAAGCAAATACTGTGTCCTGTGTGATTATTAATGAGTTCATACCACAGTGTAGGGAAAACAGCCACTAGGCAAAGAACTTGCACATATTTTGCAGTAAGTCTCCTAACTGACCTTCCTTTCAGTATTCTTATTTCTGAAAATTTCTGTCAGGAGCGGCTCTAAGACACTTGAGACTCTGCAAGTATGGATTCGACATCTCCCTATGGCAGCTTTTCTCTCCTAGGGTACTTATTAAACATGGAGACTACCAGACACAGTACCTTCTCTGTTCACACTGCTAAACAACTAAACAGCTTATGGTGAACAGAAATGTATTCCTCACAGTTCTGGAGGTTTAAAAGCCCCAGATCAAGGAGCAAGTACATTCATTATCTGATGAGGCCCCAGTCATTTGTAAAGAACTTCCTGCTGATATATTCTCTCTGGCAAGGGAACCTTTAGGTTCTCTTTCACAAGAGTGCAAATCCGAATTATGAGAGCTTTGCTCTTTGACCTACTACACTCCCAAAGGCCCCGCCTCTCAACACAAACATCTTGGGTGTTAAGATTTCAACACAGGAATTGTGGGGTGGATACAAATGTTTAGACCCAAGCACAGGGTTTTACCATAAATCTGCTAAATCAGAATTTCTGAGTAAGACACTAGGTATATATTATTGTATAATTAAGGAGACAATAAATTCCTTTGTGCCACTGCCCTTAATTTCTTACCACTAGTAAATCTAAGTGCTCCAATATGGCCATCTTGATATGATAAAGACAGCTGATGTGCAAAGAAATGGCCACTTGTAATTCAAAGCTAAATTTACACTGACAGAAACAGGTCCAAGAACATTTTCTTTCAAAATTCCTTTAGCTTTTACTGGGTCAATGGTTATTAAACTTTAGCACTTAATTATCTTGAGGAATTATTAACACACATGCAGCTGGGCTGCATCCTCCTAAACTTCTCATTCTTTCAGTCTAGGGTGGGTACCAAGAATTATATTTTAATCAAGTTTCTAAGCGATGCTAATGCTGATGGCTTGGACCCCACACTTTGAAAGCCATTGACTTGGACCAACAGTCTCACTATTTCGAAGATCTCTTTTTAAAGATAATTTTGTTCATGTTGGATGTGTTTAGAAAGCATTGATCATATGTGAACACTGTTAGAAGTTACAAAATCCCAATCATGGTAAATTCAAATGAGTATAACTCAACCCAATTAATACAGCCAGAATTAATTCTTGCTATGAATCTCTAGTCTATTTTTTAATTTTAAAGAAAAAAACACAGAAAAATCAAACAAACAAAAAGCACAACAACAAAAAACAAAAGCAATATAGGATTTCAAAACAAGATGATGGGAATTTAACAATGGTTGTTATATTGTATATTTTTATCTCCAAAATAGTTGCTCAGGTTACCAGATACAGGCATGCAAAACTGATCAAACAATATGAGCACTAACTATTCCTTTCCATGAACTAATAGAATTAGTGGTATGATTATCTTTGCTATTAAATATATATATATATATATATATATATATATATATAATTTCCTTTTCCCTTCTTTTCTTCTTTCTCCCATCCCAGTTGTTCTTTTCCTTTGAGCAGTTTCTTTTCCTTTCATTATATCATCTATTGTAACTTTTGCATCTTATTCACTATTTCAGTTTCTTACACCAGGGAGACAATATAGCGTGAAACTCTAGTCTAAAGCAGATCACATGCTGGAAAATCAAGAATAGATAGTATTATGGTATCACTTAAATTTCTCGAATAGGAGACAAATGTAGCATTTACCTAGCATGTGCTGGGTTCAATCCTTGGTACCAAAATCAAAGCAAAACAAAACAAAACAAATAAACACCTCAGTCAAAGCAAAGTAAAATAAATAGGTCAAGAATCCTACCTTAAGTACCTGACCCTGAGTAGCACATTACTAATTTAATTTATTATTATCTCTTCCTCTGAACTGTCAGTGAACTTCATACTGCTATAAAATAGTATTGAAAATCAAAAGAAGGCATAGCTTGGTTAACTAATTCATTTAATTTTGTTTTTCAGTTTATCAGCTCATTTATTCCAGTCTGTACTTGTTCTTAACTTCTGTCTTCAGAAAAGAAACATTAATTTCTGCTGGTTAATACCTACCCAGGTTCGCTTCAAACACATGGCATAGATAGGACTGAGCTATGGTTCTTCCATTTTTGAAAAACGCTGCAGGTTTAATTAAAATTCTTTTAACGGTAACAATATCTCACTATGCTCAACTCAGTTCAGTGACTTTGTTAAAAATAGTTACAAAAGAAAAAGCTTAGAGTTTCTTCTGGTTCTTTTGGGCTTGCAACCTTCTTTCACTGAAAATAGACGCAAAGATCTTTTATGAAAGTTATTTCTACATCCTCTTTGTCTTCAAAAATAAACATAAATTTAAATTTTTTCTTTTTACAAAATGTATTTAAACTGCAACCTTTCATGATAAATCCTCCACATTATCTTTTTCAAATATTTTTCTGTTATGATATGTACTAGGGTATATAAAAGAGAACGTATTGGGGGGAAAATATTTCATTTTCCTGTTTGTTGCACAAATTTCTATTCTGGAGCTAAATTGTTCTGAGGGTAATGGTGTGCTTATTTGCCGATAACTCAGGCTACACATGTTCATATTTTATGGTTAAAATATGCAGCACATGCAAAACCTGCTATTTAAGGGCCAAAATCTAAACATTGCACTTCAAAAGGATGAACTTCAGCGATCAGGCCTTTAAGTTCTTAAAGGTACAGCAAGGAAACAAAAAGAGTTTCTCTGCCCTCCTAGCAAAGAAGAGATAAAGGGAAATAGCGGTGAGGTATCTGATGGGAGATGAAGGAACAACGATGCTTCATTTTCCTTAAAACAATTTTTTAAAGTCCTCCAAGAAGCAGCGGGGAAGTGTCAGAGTGACTGGGATGTCAAAAAAATTAATCTCACAAAAGAAACGCTGCTCTCCAAGCGAGGAGCCACTTCTCATTAATGTCTACCCGCTAGCAAATAGTGAGGGTCGGGCACACACGTTCACCAAACTGCGTTCAGCCCAAAGACAAGGATTTATAAAGAACCGGGGCTCAGAGGAGTGTTAAATAACTATGCAGAGTCAGCCAGTGAAATGTTTAAAATAAAACAATCTCTGGGGCAATCTGTCTGGATAATACATGCCTCTGCTCGAGAAAGGACACGGAACTGAGGTTCTTTGATTGTCAACGACAGGAAGGACTTAACCAGAGGAGAGCTAATGACCTTGTTTCCACATGCCTCAGATAGCAGTGGCTGCCAGAAAATTGCCTGTGGGGTCAGGGTCTGAAGCGGTCTGGAGGCAGCTTCCCTGCTGGGCCTCAGGATGCTTAGGGACACCTCTACGGCTCGCAGCCACATACTGCACGCCCCCTACCAGAGCTGAGCCACTGACCAGGTGCAACCAGGTGCAAGACTCCTGGAGAAATCGCTCTGGTCCTCAGAATTCTTTTTAAATGCTCGTGTTTTGTTTTGTTTTGTTTTGTTTGTTTTGTTTTGTTTTGTTTTATCAAGTCCAAGAAAACTTCCACCAAGAAATTCAAAGCATCACAAAAGTGAAATTCCTCTGGTGTCTTGAAGAAGCCAGAGGATCTTTCTTGTTGTGCTAAAGAGAAATATTAGAGCACCAAAACCTCCAACCTTGCCTCTTCCTCATATGGAACTTTGCATTCTCTCCCCAAATCCAGCGCTGCAACAGATGAAGTATTTGTCAGCATTTGGTATCCCCACCACCAAGAGTCTAAGTTTAACTCAGTAATGGTGAGTACCAATAAAACAAGCTTTGTGTTAGACCAAAAGGTAAAAAGAGGTAGGGGGGAAATACTTGGTTAGTTGTCAAAAAAAAAAAAAAGTCCCAAATTGAAAACAAAACAACCCAAAAGCTTCTTCACCTCTTCTTTCCCATTTGAAGTTGGGCAAATACTTAATCCCTCTAAACTTTCCCTTCAGGATATTGGTAATGGTGAAATATGATTAAGAATATAAAATTGCTTTGTAACTTGCAAACCAAAATGTAAATGAAAGCTGTTGGTATTTAATGGAACACTGTCCTTTACTGGTCCACAGCCTAGCATAATGATTCTTGGGGTGTGGAGCAGATAATTTATTGTGCAAAGCACAACACTGATTTTGGAGAGTTTGATGATGTTATAAATAATGATAGAAGATAGATCTATGAAATCCAGGACTGAGAATACTGGAATACCTGGTCATTATTTTCTTAAACACATTAGTTGTGGATAAAATGTAGTCTTGACATGGAATCCAGGTAGACAATACCTCACGGTACACAAAGCAAATTTAGGTTTGTGTACTTAGATTCTTATTGTGAAGGTTTTTGAAATAAAAAATGTGGCCTATTTTGCTACTTCTAAAGTTGAGCATGAAGCTTTATCTAAAATAGAATTGTTCATGTGCTTTATGGTTACGTTGTAATATTTAAACTGCTTGAAATCACTGCTTGAAAATGTCCTTTTATTCATATCAGGGGTATCAAAATAACATCATAACAACCAGTTTAATTTAAAATATATAAATAAAAAACTGATTAAGAAGGTATTTTATTTCTAAAAAGGAAATAGTCTTTTGTCTTGATATGCAATTATATAACTTAATTAAAAAGTACAGAAAAATGAAAGTAGAACTTATAAAACAATTGAATTACTAAGTATCTTCCACAATATTAAAGTTGTTATTTTTGTAATTTACTTTATATACATTGCCAATAAAATTATCTTACTAGATAAGTGAAGATTTTGGAAAGAGGCTGATGTCAGGGAATTTAGTCATAAAACAAAATAGTGAAGAAGATGTTAAGTTTTTATTGCTAATTTATTTCCTTGGGTTTGCATTGAACCAAGGGAAATTCTTCTATCAAAGTGTAATAATAATGCCTGATACATTTGTCTGATAAATGTGCCCCACATTCAGAATTCGGAATAAGCTGTGTTTGTTCGCTTTTACAGCATCCTAATACAAATGAAACTGGGGAGACGCTGCTATGAAATGATGCTGTTTTCTACAGTTTCTTCCAAAGCAGTTACATGGCGTCCTTAACAAAAATTAAGGAGACAATGAATCATCTTGTTTATAACCAACAAACCAACCAAAACGAGGCAAATAAAAAACAAATATGACTCCAGAAAGCTCTCCTAGCAATAGACCTACAGAGGCAGAAGTCAATCAATCTAACATATGAATATATTATATGCCTAAAATATTTTTGTTGAATGAATGGAATAATAAATAGATGGCAGGAATAATCTTTATTTCCCTGAACTACTCAATATTCCTGTAAGTCAAACTTAAAAATGGAAAGCAAGAGAAAGAAAGAGAAAAACAAAGGAAAGAATAAAAGAGTGAGAAGGGAAGAACAATGATACAAATAAAAACTCACACTCTAAAGCCTAAAAAACATACTGTAATGGGTTTTTTTTATTGATGTGGTACATTATTTTATAATCAGTTCTTCCAGGAAAAAAATCAAGGCACAATGTTTTGCATTGAGAAATAGACAGGAGAGAGGTTTCTGCAAAAGAGCATAAATCCTTGTCTACATTGCATTTCCTGATTGAAAGTTTCACAAGTCCTAAAAAGTCTATCCTCTTCTCTCTCACTCATTTTTGCAGTGCCGAGGATGTCATCCAGGGCCATGCTAGTCAAGTATGTCCCCAGCCCAGCTTGCCGACTTTTTAAATCTATTCTAAATATGTACAGTAATAATACTTACTGGGGATTAAGAGAAAGAACTTGGAGGAGGAGGGAAATCCATGATAAACTGAGAAGAACACAAATATAGTGTATTTCTACTTAACTGAGGGAAATGGCAAATATAGATATTTATACTGAGTCACTCTGGGGAGATATTCATCTTAATGGTTTAGAGAAAGTCTGCTATGAAATGAAGCTATTTTCTACAGTGTGTTCCTGACTAATGAAGCCAAGGCAGGAGGGCTCCCTGTGTGATAGTTTTAGGACTCTTTACTGTTAATGGAATGAGTATTAATCCCTTCCAAGAGAGCCCTGGGGTACCAAAAGCTTGGGGAGAGAAAGAAACAATGGAAGCTATGTAAGTATGTTTACCCAGTATTTTGACATTTATCCATCTGTAAGCAGGAATGTGAGATTTGAAAGCATTCCAGGGTAGTGACATTCATTTCTAAAGCTAATTAAGCAACAATAAATGCATGAAACTGAAAGAGGAGGCAAGTCTAAGGCAATCACTGGACTATAACACAATCATAAAATGTTTCAGAAGAAGTTGAAGAAGACTTACTGAATATTCTTGACCTATAAACTTTTCTATATTTTGTTTATACTGCTAAATCACATAAATAGAAAACAAGTAAAAGCAATGTTGTTGTAATTACTTTCCTAGTTCTGACCATTTTGATCTAATATGAATTAAATATCCTTAAATCTTTCAAGGCACATTTCACTTTACAAACTGTGTTTATTTTAAATCACTATAGGAGAAAAGACTTAGCAAAGCTGTTTTTGTTTCTAGTTCTATTATCACCAATGCTGTTGTATAGAAATTAACTTTGCTCTAATTTTCTATATAGATATAGGTAAATTACTTAATATCTATAAATTAGGATATGCATTCCTAAAGCATAGTGGGTTCTAATATTCCTTACAAATGAAGCTGAGCATGGTGTTGCACACCCACAATGCCAGAGCTCAGAAGGTTGAGGGAGGAGGATCACTGTGGGTTTGAGACCAGCCTGGGCTACAAAGTGAGTTCAAGGCTGGCCTGAACTGCATAGTGAGGCCCTGTCTCAAAGAGACAAAAGAAAGAAAAAGAAAGTTCTGTGAACTTAAAATAAAAATTTTAAAATAGTACTGATGCTTAATCTGAAGAATATGGAACACATTTTCCCTCATTTTCAAAGTTTGAGTAATCAATGGCAGTAACACTGTCTACATATCACAAAAACATGACCAATTATTAATTGATTCATTTATTAAACATTTACTGAGTAAGTATATTAGAAATATTAAACATACAAGCTCACAAAAAACTTCAGGAGTGCTTTATGGCAAAACTGTCTCCTATAAAGCTGCTTATATAATCAGACTCACAGAAAAGCTAGTCAAATACTCTGCAAACCTTGCCAGTGGGCTGACAATCCTCTTACTAGATTACAAAACCACAGCCAGCTGTAATGTTTAAAGGAAAATTGTTCTTAGTAGTAATCTTACTCTCCTTTATTATTGTTTTGAAAGATACCTGAGGATTACATAGAAAGCCAAAAAGAAAAGGAAAGAAAATATTGAGAACTTTTTTGAAGTCTTTACTTTTGTAAAACAAAATATTCAATTATCTTTACTAGGTATTACACATCTTGAGGAGTGTGAAACACTTTCTGACCTTCCTTTCAGAAATATTTTTTTCTGGCCCAGCCAGGTAGTTAAAAAAAAAAAAAAAAAGGAGTGTTTTATACTATTAAAACCTCGACAAGGGACCATGGGAAAACAGCAGTGCAGCTTCTTATTAGGTCTACCCATGTTTATTGATCAGAGAATAGGTATTTCACAATTAGTTTATTAGAAATATGTAAAACTTCAAAATTTATACATCTTTATTGAGTTAAAAGAATTTGAAATTTTTCCTAAAATAATTTTGACTCAA
Source organism: Hydrochoerus hydrochaeris (assembly GCA_004027455.1). Lineage (NCBI taxonomy): Eukaryota > Metazoa > Chordata > Mammalia > Rodentia > Hydrochaeridae > Hydrochoerus > Hydrochoerus hydrochaeris. The sequence continues at coordinate 22,389 of PVLA01012056.1, forward strand.
TTACACTGTAATAAAGTTTCTCAACAGAATGAAAAAAGGTTATAGTTACAATTATTTCTGAAAATTGGGGATAATTTGGGTATGAATATATGAAAATGTTGAGCATGTTGAAGACTCTCTGTCTCAGTCTATTTTATATTCCTGTAACAAAATACCTGAGACAGGGTCATTTTGTAAGGAAAAGAATTTTACTTAGCTGACAATTCTAGAGGCTGAAGATTTAAGATAAGGGAGGCTCATTTGCTTGGACTCTGCTGAGGACCTGCTGCTACATCACAACGCAGCAGGTAACATCACATACTTGGGAGGCTAAGGCAGGAGGAGTGCCATGTGTTTAGGGCCAGTCTGGGCTACACAGCAAGGTTCAAGGCCAAACTAAACTTCATAGCAAGTCCCTGTTTCAAAAAAAATAAAAGATTGGACATGGTGGAACGCGCCTCTAATGCTAGCACTCTGAAGGGTGGGGCAGGAGGACTACCGAGAGCTCAAGGCCAGCCTGGGCAGGAAAGTGAGTTCAAGGCTAGTCTGAAATGCATCGTGAGACCCTGTCTCAAAAGGACAGAAAAGATGGAAGGACGGAAGGAAGGAAGGAAGGAAGGAAGGAAGGAAGGAAGGAAGGAAGAGAGGGAGGGAGGAGAAGAGAGGGGAGGGGAGAGAAAAGGAGAGGAAAAGAGAAGAGGAGAGGAGAGAAGTGATAGCACATGAAAGATAAAAAGAAAAGTGAGACTACATGAAAGATGTCACCGGGAAGCAGGGTTCTAACACCACAGGGAACCAGTGACACATGTCAGATCTTTGTCTTTAATACAAGATTTCAGACAGGACATGTAAGTCGTCATTGTATAGAATATAGAAAAAGTTTATTGCAAAATGATAGATTCTCAGAGCAAGAGAGACAGTATGCTTTCAAGAAAGTGCCAAGGTGGCAGTTGCTCTGAATGAGTCTCAGGCTGCATTTCTATGATTAAGTGGGTCTTTTAACGAATATTCCTTCCTTCTTTTGAGGCCATTGTTCTTTTGCAAAGAAAATGGGCCATGTTGACCTACTTCAGAGGAAAGTGGGTTTCCATTTCCTCCCAAGATGTTTTCCTTTTGGAAAAACATTGAGGTTTTTCCAACCCTTCTCCCATGGTCTATCAGACTTTGTAGAGCTGGACTGTGTTACGCTCAGAGTTACGTTCTCCTGGGCGGAAGCTTGAAACCACAGGCTGGTGTGGATTTTATCTATAGCTGACAATAAAGAAAGCTAAGGGAAAAGGTACGTGTGTGTGTGTGTGTGTGTGTGTGTGTGTGTAACTCCTAGCCATCTGTCTCTAAACCTGCTAGAATCTAATTTTCTAACAAAATCTTGCAGGAAAAGAGGCCATGATGAAAGCGGAAGCAAGAACTCGGAAGGGGCAGACTAACTCCTTAATAACAATCTGCTGTTATGGAAATTAATTGATTTCTGTGAGACCAGCATTAGTCCCTTCACAAGAGCAGTCATGATCCAGTCTCTTCTGATAAGAGCCCATCTGTAAAAGTTCCCCCTACTTTCCTATGCCATTTCATTAGGAGCCAATCTCCGAGCGTATGAACCTTTGAGAGACAAACCATGTCCAAATCGTAGCACCACTCATCCTTGTTACAATGGGAAAATACAAGAACAGATGCCTTACGGATGCCTGGGGAATTTAGTCACCAGCCCAGCTCTTTTCTCTCAGGAGTTCTAAGCTCTTACGGTAGAGAAGAGGGCTAGTGGTAAGGCTCAGTGCCTTCCACACACAAAGAAAGTCCAAACATTGCACACCCACTCAACCTACCAGGTCATTGGTTCTCTTCCAAAATGATGATAAAAACAAACTGGGGAGGAATAAATTGTTACCTACTCAGGCAATGATTTTGAACCCGAATTCAAACTCTTAACTACCTAATACTAAACAGGAGGCAATTCCTCTACCAAGTAGACCTCCATTTTTCACCCACTAGCTTCATATGTCTCTTAAAAGAGACATATATATAACAGCTGTCTGATACTTTTCAACCTAGAAAGAAATGTGCAGCTTGTACCAGCCATTGGAAAGGGAACACTATTATCCCAATTGTCAATTTTAACAATCCAGTAATTAAATAGCCTGGACCTAATCTTTATAGGCAGTTAAACTGGGCAGCGCTTGATAAATACTCCTCTGTGGCTGCGCAAAAGCAAAACAAAGGGTGCTGCTGGATAACAAGACAGTTGCAAATATTGCCATTAGATCCTGGAGAAGACTGGCATTTCAGAATCACAGGAACTATCCTGGCAAGAAAGTTACCTTTTTCAAAAGAATGATAGTTATTAAAAGAACAATAAGCCATTGCAGATATACTTAAAGCATTCTGCAATCAGTTTTAAGATAAGTAACATTGCCTGGAGTAAGTACAATAAGATAACTGAAAACTGTGGTTCTACTTTATCATTTGAGATTTACAGCCTAAGGGAAAGGGTAGCATAAAAATAAACGCCATCCAAATGTTGTATCAAAGCCTTGCAATTAACTTCCCATTATCAGACGTTAACTTTATATAAAAAGGATTTTAAGGAAGAATATTGGTGTGGGAATAACGCAGCTCAGTAGATAAGAACTTGGATCTTCTTAAAAAGAAAAAAATCTTACAGCTTCTTTTTCCAGCCAATTGTAAAATCCTTGCCAGGAGCAGGAAAAAAATATATTCTAATCATATTTCCAGCTGGGCTAAAGCTGAAGAAGGTTAAGAGGTCAGCGTGAACCTGGCTCAGAGGGCAAAGGGGCTGACATTTGAAAAGAAATGATTAAGAGATTCTAAAATGTCCCAGCTCTGCTGACAACAGCCAAGAGGAGATGCGATTGTCATTGGAAAGCATTCAGGGTGTAAACAACAGCCAGAGTCATTATCGAATTAGAAGAAATAAGTTGGGCTGAAATTAAGGACAGAGAAATGTAAACTAAGTATCTGTGAGGAGAAGGGCTGCCCCATAGTAAATCATCATTGACCAGGGACAAGTATGTGACATCATCTCAGGAGACTGTGAAAGGTGAGCCTTTACCATGACCCAGATCAATATTTTTCTAGCCCTTTTCATAGAAAAAAGTGCCTCTTGAAAGACATGCTCTTTTTTTTTTTTAAAGAGAATAGCTGTCTAAAATTCCTCTTAGAGAAGGAAAAGTCTATGATGAAAATCAACAAGGAAATTAATTTTAGAGAAAATGAGCAAGAGAATAGGAACTGTGGGGAGAGCAGGTTATTAGCAAGCAGGAAATGGCAAGAAGCACCACCCAGTCCAGGCTCCTCGGGAAGATAAGAACAGACCTGTCACCAGCAAGCACCAAACTTCTGCAAAGGTTCTATTGAAAGTGGTTGCACAGACATCTGCCAGTTCTTGAGGGTGATTTGTATTTTCCTGGCAGTAGGCTCAACAGTTGGTGACAACCTACCATATGAATTCTTTGTGTCCTTAAACTGAGAAATAATTATCTAAAACCATAGGAAGCTACTCTTTGTAATGTTCTCTTTTTATACTAATGGTATTTGACAGAGCAATGGCTCAGAATACAAAGGTTGGCATCAAACAGACTTGGGATCAGATTGCAGCTCTGATATTTAATGCATGACCATTGTCCTGGTACCATAACATTTCAATGACCCAAATTCTCAGTTGAAAATAAAGTAAAAATATACACCACCAGAAGTCAGTGTTTTGGGTTACAAGAATTATACTGAGAGGACCAGGGATACAGCTCAACATATGTCTGGCAAGCATGAGGTTGTGAGTTTGAGTCTCAGTACAAATAATAATAATAATAGTAATAATAATAATAATAATTTCTCTGGAAAGTTAAGCAAAAAGGACTTTATTGGAAGACTGTTACAAAACTCAGGGCACTAACAGTAGAACCAAATGAGAAAATGGAAGGGAAATGAAAGCTATGAATCACACACGCCATGAGCAAGGTCCCGTGGGGAGTCATTGCATGAATTGCTGTCACCACTGCTGCTGTACCACACACTTCCAGACCCTGCCACACTGGACACGAGAGCTGCCTCCATCCACTCTGGGTTTTTTGCCATTGGAAGACAAATTCTGAAATGTCTATGCATCTAGTTTCCCTCATATATAAGATTCTAATTTTCCACAGGAAACACTTGATTGACCACGCCAAGGTCACACTCCATACCATAGCTGCCAAAGGGACCAGAGGAAGCATACCAGACCCTCTTCGTCTTCTTTAGTGGAAGTTAAGACTCTGCATCCCACAGAAATTCACATAGTGGAAGGTTCCTCCAGATTAAAAAGAGGTTGGAAGGCCAGTTAGCCAGAAAAAGGACAGCCATCTATTTCAGCTCACCTTTTGTCTGGTCAACTTGACTACATTCTTCTTCACTTAATTAAATTTTCTTCCAAAATTTCCCATCTAACAAAATGCAGTTACATGTATATAGTAAAAAACACACTGAACCCTCTCCCAAAAAGAAGACATCGGCTCGGGCACCATCTCCCATCAGGCTTCTGAATGATGTTAACCCCTGTAAGTTCTGTTACAGTCTTGTCTCAACTTCCAGGAACCAATAGGCCAAATTTTAGCATAAATAACTTTGCCCCTACAGTGTGGGAAGGGAAAAAATCAAAAAGAAGTTAGCAAACACGCACGTATCAGTCTAACCCAAGTGTATCAGCTTCAGCATCTAGAGAGAGAGAGCAGATAGCAAAAGATGTTACACATGCGTTTCACAGCAAGAAGAAAATCCATGGTCAATATAGCAATAATGTCATCAGGGCAGGACTAAAGTTTTTATCTCCTTCTTCTGTAGCCTACTTGCTGATCAGAGGTTTTTTCCTTGGCAAGGTCCTACGAGTATTTATTCTGAACGCGTGTAAGTCCTTGGGCCTCCTACCTGTGTGGATTTGCAGTAATCTTCCATTCAGCATTACCTACGGCTACCGTGGAAGTGAGTACACTCCAAACGTACCCTAAATATTATAGCAACAGCCTATTTTTCATAATCAATTACTGCAGGCCACACCAACGTTCTCTATTTTAGTGGCATAAGGCAAAAACCTGGCCAGGTGATAGTCTCGGTTTCCAACTCAGCAGAACCACTGTTTTGCTTCCTACCAGATATAGTCATCCCTGAATATTTAACCAACAGCACCCAAGGTCATAAGAATAGAAACAAATATTCTGAATTAGTCATTAGGTATTATTAATTGTATTTCTTGATCCCAAGATATATGTATTCTAAATATGAAAACCGCCATACTGGGGTGATCAAAAAATGTAAAGTTTAAATTTTAAGAAATTACTTCAGTAAAAGATATATTAATCCCTGTTAAAATACTCCCCCTCATTTCCACTGATTTTGTCACTTTCTAAAATACTTCTGAAAGTTCTCTTTCCTGTCATTATGAGATTTGATTTTTAACTGCTGCCACATGATAGGCAATGGAAAAGCAGTCTCATAAAAACAACATGGCGTGCCCTTACCCACCTTCTTTTATTCTTTTTTTTTTTTTTTTTTTTTTTGTAGCAGGGATCGAACTCTCAACTCTCAACCTCGTGCTTGCCAGGCAGGCACTTATGCCGCTGAGCTAAATCCCTGGCCCTTATCCACCCTCTTCTCCAGACCTGGCTCTGTATGACTTTGGACTCGTCTCAAAGTCCAAATGACCTTGAAGGGTAAATGTTTTGAACAAATTCAGGGAATGGAGGCAGCCAAAACAGTGTAACTGTAGAAAATCATGAAAAGGAACTTCCAGAACTGTTTTAGAAAATAGCAAGAACAAAGGGATAAGTATGTGTGAAGGAAGGATATTGTGAAGGAAGGATATTGTGAAGGGGATTTTACTGGAATAATTTTTTAAATTTAAACACACACCATATTTTTTAATCACACTTGATAAACTGGCATAAGAAAATACAGCCATATCAGCCTATGGATTGTGCTTTCCAAGATATCACATCCTAGCTGGAACTTATCTTCAGTATGTCTGCCAATAAAGCCAGCTGCTTCTGGATGATAGGGAATATATCATGACCAACAAATAACTGACTGTCAATGCATTGCTTTTCTTAATTCTCTGAATTATTCCTAATATGGTACATTCTTGGTCAGATGCAAAGTTATGGGAGATCCTATTGGAGGTTCTCAGGAATCCAGTTATCAACAAACCCATTAGCCCTTGTTCATGATGTGTAAATCCCTTCATCTTGTCATTTTGACAGATAGCAGATGCGTCTGCTCAGAGTTCCCTCCCCTGGAAAGATTTAACCTTCATCACTCTCTCAAGGCCAAACTGAACAGGGATAGATTTGCACTACACTTCCCTTCTGGCTCAGGCATGCATTGTCTTTAGAGCACTGAGCTCAAAGCATTTCTTCCTCATTAAAACAGTTCTAGAAAGTCCCCATGAGGCCACATGGTTTCCCAGCTATAAAATGGGATTTAGAAAGTTGTAAAAATAAAATATGAAACTGAAGTACTTAGTCCAGGATCTGACATGACATAAATATATCCAAAGCAAACTATTATTGTTGTGCCAAGGCAGACTTTTAGTTAAGAGCCAAAGTGTTTGAATAAGGAAAGGCAATCAAGCATGGGTCTTTTCGACTATAAGAACTAAATAAACTAATAGTCAATTAAGATATTAATTACATTTGTTAATCCTGTTGTCATTGAAGTTATCTATTATAAGCCCTACTCATGGGCACATACATGCACTCATTCTTTAATGAATTATCAAGAGAAAGAAAATACCAGTATACGGCAAAAATTAAGATAAGAAAATTCTAAGCATTTCTGGTTACTATGAGACTTACATAATACCTCTTGTATTAAGGTTATTTTAAGCTAATATTACATCCTTTCTTTCTGTTTTTCTTTTTTTGTACTGTGGATACTGTTATCACTGAGCTACACCCTCAGCTCCTCACTTCTTTCTTTCTGTCTGTGTCTGTCTTTCTTTCTTTCCTAACTTCCTTCGTTCCTTCCTTCCTTCTTTTTTTTTGACACAAGATCTCTCTTAAGTTACCCAGAGAACACAAATTGGTGACCCTCCTGCCTCAGCCTCCCTCAGCACTGGGATTTGGGATTACAGTCATGTGCCATTATGCTTGGCTAATAACTTTGATCACAGGAAATATTTACTACATATTTAATCCACTCCACCCACCAACGTTTGTAGTTATTTATTTTACAATTTACATCTTTCTATATTGTGTATCTCAACAATTATTGTAGCTATTATTTTAACAGTGGGAATATAAATTGGTATTCCATTGTGTAATTTGGTATGGAGATTCTTCAAAAACCTAATCATAGAAATTCCATTTGACTCAGCTATCCGTTTTCTAGGTATCTTCCCCAAAGAGTTAAAGCCATCATATGATAGCAATATATGCATGCTCATATTCATAGTATAAAAGCTAAATCTCAAAAGGGGCTTATATGTTCATCAACAGATGGATAGACTTCAAAAAGGGTGGTATTTGTATACAATACCACTACTCAGCCATAATAAAGGATAAATTTGAGTCATTCATAAGAAAATGAATGCACCTTGAGACAATAATGTTAAATGAAATAAATCAGATACACACACTTTAATGTCATACAGCTTATCCTATGTGGAGGACCACCTAGATGACTGTCCTTGAAAGAAGAGGAGTTATCTCTATTTTGACTACACCCAGCCCCATTTCTGTGTATTGATATGTACAGAACTGGCTAAGACATTTCCTTATCCCTCAATTGGCTTTAAGCCATGCAAATGGGTCTAGCTAAGGTGCTCATGTGCAATTTTTGAAGCAAGGTGACAGGTCAGTATTGCTCTATCCATAGCTCCCAAAAAGTGTATGTGAGTCTAACCAAGAGAACCATGCTGTCGGTTGGAAGTGAGCCTCAAGAAAGAGGTTGTGACATCACAGGGCATAAAAAATTACACATGAAATCTGAAGCACCAGCCCCAAAACTTTAGATACTGCCTCAAATTCTGTGATACGCATAATTCTTTCTGGATCTCTCTCTCTCTCTCTCTCTCTCTCTCTCTCTCTCTCTCTCTCTCTCTCTCGGTACACTGCAGAGGTGATTTCAGGCCTCTTACCTAACCAGCTCATGGTACTCACATACTTCCCACCACAAGTATAGTCACACATCCTCTAGCTATTCCCTTCTTCACAAATTAATAAAACCTGGGTTTGACCCTGAATAGGGGCCTTTATTCCAGGTAGCCATAGTACTAGCTGGAAATTGAATCCCCTTGGCGCTCCACAACTACAGTAAAGACAACTAGTGTCTTTATTCTTGCTGTGAATTGAACTGGAAGCCGAGGTTGGAATTAACTCATTAGATTTCCGATAACTCTCCTTTGGGATTATAAATGTGGGTTTTCCGGGACTGCGACCAGGTCTAGCAGGACTTTCTATATCTCATGTAAGAAACACAAAGAATAAATAAAGAGCATAATAAAAGATACAGAATAAAAATAGAGGAAATAGATATTTTGAAAATGAGAGGGGAACCAAGAAATGGGAGGAGAAAGAGGAAGTGAAGGGGAGATAAAAAGAATTAAGATCTGTTAAGTACATGTGCCAGTTCCCCATGATGAATATAATCATTATACGCACTAATAATATTTTTTTCAAGAATTAGAAAAAATAGTTGAATCCTCTAACCTTCATATCAAAGATACAGATGATTGACACACTGTAATTACAGTACTGGTGTATTTTGCATTTGACTGAATGCTCACTCTTACTAGTGAGTTCTTTACTTTCATACGTTTTCACTCAGCATCCTCTGTTTTTGGTTTGAAGGACTCCCTCTGTGGACCCTTTCTTGTAAGACAGGCCTGATGGTAATGAACTCCCTCAGCTTTTCATCTGAGAAAGTCTATTTCTTTTTCATTTCTGAAGAACAATTTTTTGGTTACAGTATTCTTGCTTGGCAGCTTCTTTCTTTTAGCACACTGAATATATCATCCCACTCAGCCTTAAATTGTAAGGTTTATGCTGAGAGGTTAACTGCTAGCTTTACCAAAACTCTTACATGTAGTTTACTTCTTTTGCTTTTACCATTGTCTTGTTGTCTTTTGTTTTTGGCAGTCTTATTAAAATATGTTTTGGTGTAGTCTTGTTTGTATTGATTCTCACTGGAGAAGTTTGACCTTTCTATAACTGGATGTTTATAACTTTTTCAAGACATATGAATATTATTTATTTAAATATACTTCATGGCCCTTTGACTCATTCTCCTCAAAATCCTATAACTCAAAACTTGCTTTTGTGATGCTGTATCATGAATCCTCAAGGCATTCTTCCTTCCTCATTCTTCTTCCTCTCTGATTTATTTGTAAATAAACAGCTTTAGTGTTTGGAGTAGTCTTTTTTCCTGTTGCTGCAACAAACTACCTGACAGCCACACGTTTTTTAAAAAAAGGCAAGTTTCTTTTAGATCAAGGTTTCAGAGGCTTCTATCTGGAAGCTGTGGATCTAAGGTGAGGTGGAACATCACAGAAGAAGGGCATGTTTGAGCAAAGTCACTTTCTTCATGATGGTCAGAAACAGAGATACAGAGTATGAGATAGATACACCCTTCAGAAGTGGTCTCATGGACCCACCTCTTCCATCTGGGTCCCACTCGAGAACAGCACATTCAGCTATGAACTCATCAGTGGAGTAGTCCACTAATGAGTACAGTGCTACATGCTCTAAAACCCTTCCAAAAACCCCATAGCTGAACACAGGAAACTTTGGGTAGGCATACAGATTTCAAAATTCATACAGATTTCATAGATTCTTCCTTCTGTTTTGTTAATTACACTATTGATAGATTCTGTTAAACTTTTCAGATTATTCATTATATTTCTCATCTCTAGAATTTCTAGGATATATGCATATATTTGATCTCTATGTTAGATTTCTGGCTTTAGTCATCATTTTTCTGATTTTAATAAACTGTTTTTCTTTATTTTCTTGATGTTTATTGAGCTTCCTTAAGACTATGATTTTGATTTTTTGTTAGGCAGTTTATAAATTTCTATTTCTTTATGCTTGGTTACTATATTTTGTTCCTTTGGTGGTGTCATGTATGTTTCTGATTTTCTTGATACTTTAGCTGTACCTTAATATCTGGACAGAAGTAGGAGTTTATTTCAGACTTTTCAGAATTTACAGACTAGCTTTGTCTACGAAAGCTGTTCAACAGTTATCCCATCTAGAGATGCTAAGAAGGCTATCTGGCAGGTCAGTTTCCTGCTGGAGTCATCAAATGGGTTTACCTATGTCTAGATCAGCAGGTAAACAGACACAGACTTCTCTCTTGTATCCACAGAATTGAAGCTGGGGTCTGAGACTGTTAAGCAGGGACTGGAGCCCATATTTGACCGAGCCAGCCTGAAATCTGAATCCATACGGGCTGGTTTAGTGTTTAGACAGGCCTAATGCTTGAGTCTAAGGCTGTGGGTTAGGACTCTAGCCTAGTAGGGACTTACATGAAGCCTAGATCTACAAGCATGGTTCTGGAGCCTTAGTCTATTGGTGCTGGCCTGGTACTAGATCTACAGAGATGGATCTGGATCTCAGGTCTACTGGGCTAGCCTATACCCTGGATGCTTTGGAGCTAGAGTTTATAGGAATCAGTCTAGAGCCTGAAACTGGCTGATGTTAGGACAATCATGAAGTCTGGGTCCATAAAACCTGGTTGGAGCCTGGGTAACTGAATGCTGGTCTAGTACCTTAAGGATTTTATCTTCAGGGGCTTGCCTGGAGTTTGGTCCATGGAAATCAGTTCAAGATGTTTTTATGTGAGTACTAACATGGGGGTTAGAACCATAAAAGCTAGCCTGGTTCTTAGGAATACAGAGGATGTCCTAGAATCTTCGTTAACAAGGGTGATCCTGGAGTCTAGGCCTAAGGCGTCAGACCAACACTGGCATCTATTATGATAGGCCTGAAACCCAGATCAGCTGAGGCATGAGGCCACAGGAGCCAGCCCTAGAGGACAGAGTCATTGGGACTGGCCTGGGAGTGGGAAGGACTGGATTCTGAGACAAGAGGGATGGTGTTAACACTGAGATGATCCTGAAGTCTGGACCTGTGTGGATCAACTTGACTCTGGGATAGTCTGGAGTCTGGGGTCACAGGGGCTGGTTTAGCACTGGAAGGCCTGGAACCTATATCCACAGAGGGTAGCCTGGAGGCAGGATTCATGCTGTGCTGGCCTCAGTCCACAGGGGATGAGCTTAGAATAGGATGGCCCTGAATCCTGGCTGGTAAAGGCCAGCCTGGTAGAGAGTGCTGTCTAAAAGCAGGTGGTTTCCGGGGGTAGTCTAGAGCTCAAGTCTGTGGAGACAGACATGGTAAAGGTGGGCCAAAGTCTAGGTCTGCTAAGGCTGGCTTGTCACTAGAGCAGACCTGAAGATGAACTCCAGGGGACTGACTGAGCCTGGAGACTCAGTCTACAGGTACATACCAGAGTCTGGCCCACAGGGAACTGATAAGTGCTAGTTTAACTTGGACGGGCCTAGGATTAAGATTCAAAGCAAAGTCCACTGTTCATTTTCACCTCCTTCCCCCACACAGAAGAGATCTCTCTCCACACTGCCAAGCTGGGATTAGGAAAGACGTGGTCCTGATAATGTAAAACTGTCCTTACCTTCTTCACTTTGTCTTCTTTTTTGTGCTATACCAAGTTGCTGTAATTGCACACCTGATTTCCTTAGCCCATTTCATTGGTAAGTAGATGTTTAAATTGATTTTCCTGTTATTGGAAATTTCTATTCTGCCATCTTTCTGATGTCCAGCTCAAGTATTTCTATAGAAATGATTCCTTTTTCTAGAAAAATTGACTAGTCTAGTCTAATAAGTTACCAAGACTCTTTCCCTCCCACAAATCATTACCCTGTACCAACTTATCCTTTTAGTGGATCTGAACTTTGATATTGTGAGAATAAGCCATTAACAGAGGTCATGAAGCAACTTTTTAAGGAGTCTAAGTCTCGCCAGTAGTCTCTACGCCCTATCAATGCCATCATGCTGCCCTCGACTCTAGATCATCTTTTCCCAAACACTGATGTAATTACAGGGGGAGAAAATGAGCACAGGAGACATCTGGAGAAACTCAAAAACCTGAAGGTGAGAGACTGCTTATTACACCTCCTCCTACACAATGTATTCTAGCCTAAAGTTTTAGAGAGTCACTTATAGCAAAAATGTTAATCATAATTTCCCTCTCAACAATTTCATTTTAAAATAACTGAATATTTAATTAATTTTTCCAAGAGATCTAAAATATGCAGTTTCTGAATAGATTAATGAGTAAGAATTTTGCAGTTTTTCTGTAACTTAACCTCATCAAAATCAAATGAAATGTTCCAAATGCTTATGGTTATGCACTCTAAAGAATAGCTGAAGGTTAACATTGAATGTTAATTACATCTGTAGGACCAATTGAGTTGAAATGAGAAAAGAACTAATCATAATCTATAATTTTGTAAAATATGTAATTATGCATTTGTAAGTGGTCACTCACAGTAAAATAAAAAAAAGCTATGTGATGGGTATATTTAACAAGTACATGCATAATTTCACACAATAATTGAAAATTCTATGGAGCTGGACATAGCTCATTGGTAGAGTGGTTTCCTAGCTTTTGTGAAGTTCTGAGTTCCAGCCTGAAAACCACCAAAACAATGAATTAAAAAAATCAGAATAATAAAACTGATATCCTGATTCCCAATTACCTTCAAATAAGATATCAATTCAGTTGATCAATCTTTTGGCTAAAATACTAGGGAGCTGATGGCTGAGTACATATACAATGAGTATAATAATACTTTAAGTATCTTGAGACAATTTCTAAAGCATTTCATTTCACAAAATAGCAAAATAGCCCCCAATCAACTACATGTTCTCCTTGTTACAAGAAGTTGTAAAACAATCTCTGCCTTGCGATATCCTCCTATTAATGGAAATGATAGTATGAATAGCAAGATGGAAAAAATATTTTAACCAGTAGGAAAAGGCAAATAGTTTCCACTTATCACACACCAAACAAAACAAGATTGCTGGAAGAAAGTCACAAGATTATTCCCAGAACAAAAGCATCAGTACATGTATCACAGTATCACTGGGAAACTGGGTCCTAATGCAGCAAGAAACTGGTCCCTCACTTCCTTGGTCCTCCATTCTTTGTGACTTTGATGAAATAATTCAGCCAAGATATATAGACAGCCATGCAGAAGCATAGGTAGAGTTTACTGTAAAGTATATACAGAGAGAGTGAGAAAGTGGGCAGTGCCATGAAGGCATGTACACTGTTAAAGTTTAGATACCTTTTTATGCAAACAATTTACTCCTGGGATTAAAGAAAGTATGGTGATTATAATGTTTATTGATATTTTACTTAAAAGTTACTTTTGAATTGCAAAATATCTTCCAGTGATTTTGAGGACATGAGATTAGGGTGTGGCCAGCTGGCTGGGCAAATTCCAGGACACATTTGCAGAAAGTCCTGAACCCGGGACTAATCTGAGAATGCTAGCTTCAGTTCTTCTCATGAGAACTCAAGCAAGTTTTTGACAGGATGGCCTAAGCTTGACATCAGCTTGAGGAGTGAAAGATACAAAAGACTGCAGCCGTTGTGCTCTTGGCCACTGTACTCTTTCTTCCACTGTGATCTGCTCTCACCCTGGAGAGTAAACTTCTTTTCCTACTTTTAATGGGCCTGAACTTGCTCTTTGGACCATGTTGCTTTTCCTACTTCAACAAATGTAAAGCCTTGCTAACTTTTGCACTTATTTTGTTCAAAGCTTTGTTCTGGACAAGAAGAACCGAGAATCTCTAGAAAGAGTCCTCAGAACTCCACACCTGGTAGCACATGTAGGTGGTCAGTATTTCCTCAGGGGCTTTAAACATGAAGAAACTTACAAAGGCTAAGTTCTTACTCTAAACCAGGTCCCAACCCAAGGTAGGGGAGGGTCTTTAAAAATGTATCCTTTTTTGATATCATTCAACTGTGCATCTTTTTCTGGAAGTAGATGACCAGCTATACAAAGAACTGTGCATAGTATATAACTTTAAAATGTCATTGTACTCTGTGAAATAGCTTTAGGTCTGAGACCTAACAAAAGAGTATAAATGTATTATCCACTGACATCTTTGTTTCTTTACCAAATGGTAATGCATGCTATTTTGGACTTCTCCCCTTTGTCCCTTGGGCCACTAACATCTAACTACCTGCCTAACAGTAAATGAGGTCACCTTGGGGCTTTCAACATCTAAGTAATCAGACAGTAGTTTTCAAACCTCTGCAGTAATTTAAGCACAAAATCACCTACCTACTAAAATAAGAAGCAAAATCCTTCTTTAAAATATAACATTTCCCTACAAATGTTGGAGCACGTAGATTCTAACTTGGCGTGTTGGACTGAGCGGCCCTAAAAATAAAATTATGACAGCTCATTGTCTTTCATTTCACAGTGAGCAGCCCAAGTTTACTCACACACAAAACTTCTCCATCTCACTGATTAATCATCAAAACTGTTTTATTTTGTTTCAAAAAATTTTTAGAAGAAAAGTCAAATGAATCTCGCATAGCATCTCTCAGAATCCTCTTTATTAAGGAGAATGAACAGAATCCCGAGGAAGCTGCAGTAGGTAAATCTATACTGAAGGAGGTTCAGCAAACAAGCAACTTAGAGAAAAAATGATTTACCCAGCAGAGAGGAAAGCAGTATAAACAAAAGTGAGAGGAAAAATGCCTCAAAGAAGAAATGTAATTCTTAGTGCAAAAATATCAAAAACAAGTATATTGGTTCAAGGGCTGAAAATGAATTTTTTACAAAGGGAAAGGAACCAGAAATTATGGACAGAAACTGGTGTTCAGGCACAATTTAACATTAACTAAGAGGGATTTTTTTCCCCCACAATGTATGTGCAAGATAAATGGCATCAAAGTACAGGGCTGGATTGTAAAAACTCATTAAATAAATTGTTAGAGTATACTCAGTAGCATTACTGAGAGAGTTAATATGCTGCAAAAATACCTTAGTCATTTTGTTTACTCTCAAAATGCCACTTAGGAATTCAAGGTCAGGTTTAAATTTGCACATTTCTTCCCTATAGCAGATGGAAGGGCAAGATCTTCAGCACCAAGTCTGGAATGAAGCCTGTTCGGAAGTCCTGCTGCCAGGGTTAAGGCAGCCCAGGTTTTCAGAGGTGGCCAGCTGAGTTGGCATTTGTCAGGCAGAGAGTGGAAACAGAACAAGATGTGCAGAAGGAACACTGAGAGCACAAAATGAGGCCATGTGGCATGTCCTGCTAGAAGCACCGCGGTACCTGGGAGAAAGTGAGTCATTGTGAAGAGGGGCGGGAGACTCCCCAAAACAAGGGTAAAAGACATAGATAGAACTGCAGGCTTTCTGACAAGGACTACAGCCACAGAGCCCAGGCCATATTATGCCAAATGCTACCTCATTTGGCCTGATGTCTACACCTTTTTAAATCCACTGTTCACCACGATTCTACTTTTAATATTTGGCTTCTTATTTAACATTGTTATACGATGAAGCTTAAGTGTCAGTGATTGGCTAAATGTTCTTGTCTTCTTTATGAAACCCTGAAAGGATGATGGTTCATCAAGCAGCAAAAATGCGTCTTTCTTTGTCTCCTATAATCAGTCAGGGTGCAATGTTTTGATCCCTGGCTAGGCAGGGTCAACACTCCTCTTAGGCCTGAAGCAGTTAGGAGAAAACAAAAGACCACCCTCTGTAAATACCTTGAGAATAGGAGGTCAAAGTCTGGGGGTGGGGTGAGGACGGAATGAAGTGCGATAGAAGAAATAAAAATAGGTTGAAAGGAGGCAAAGAAAAATGTAATTTAAAAGTTGAACTTTAAAAAAGACTACAACTTCTTAGTCAAATTATCCAAGGGTATCCATGGCAAGATTCCTTTGGTTAATTTATGCTCCTTTCCTTCCAGATCCATCACGCCCAAATTCCTTAGGGATCTTGTAAATCCATAAATGAGCTTAGTTAAGAAAATAAAGAGTAAAAACCTGATCTTACGATAAAGGAACAGGTTGAGAAAATTCAAAATATGCTTATGTAATCCATCTTTTAAAAAATAAAATAAAACAACTCATACCTTTCATCTGTAACATTGTTTTTTCTATGATGAGAGCCAATGAACCTGCAATGGGTAGGGTGAGTTTAGATTTCTCATCTCCATTTCCAGAACCTCCTCAGACTCCCTCCAATGACAACCTCTACAAAAAACAGAAACCGAGTCACAGTATATTGAAGAAGGGGTGAGGGGATGCATGCATAGAGCAAACATGCACAAGAAATCTTTGAAGAAGTTGACTGTAAAGGGGAAAGGCTAGCAAAGAGGGATACTAGAGAGAAAAGCAGGACTGAGTGAGGTCCATAAAACATTTAACAGATGATACATGAACATGACTCAGTGCTGAATATGGAGGGGTCCATTAAAGAAGGAGAAGCTGAAAGCACAAAAGACAGCATAAATCATTGAAAACATCACTTTCTGAAAGCAGCATAAGAGGGGTCCCTGATTACATGTGTTATGGTTTAAATATGAAATGTTTCTCGAAACCTCATATACTGACAGCTTGATTCTCAATGTTGCAGTGTTCAGAGGTATAGTTTAGGGAAGTGACTGAATCATGAGAATTCTAAACCCTCAATGGATTGATCCATTCAGGAAGTCATAACTTATTGAGCAATTAGAAAAAAGAGCCCCCAAGGAAGACTTAGGTGAATGGGAATTGCCCTTGAAGGGTGTGCTTTGTCCCTGCTCCTTTCTTCTCCTCTCTGTCACTCTGTCATTATATCTCCTCCTCCTCCTGTTCCTATTATTCCTCGTCTTTTTCCTCCTTCTCCTTTTTCTGCCACCTCTTTACTCTGCTCCTCTTCCTGCCTGATATGAGGTGAGCAGTGCTCTCACTGCCATGATGATCTACCTCATCACAGGCCTCAAAACAATAGAGCCAGACAACCATGGATGGAACTCCTTACATTGTGAGCCAGAATAAAATTAGCCTCTTTGAAGTTAATTTTCTCAGGTGTTTTGTCATTGCAATAGAAACTTAACAACATATATAAGAACTGAACTTACAAGGAAAGAGAAAAAGAAATTAAGAACAGTCTCTTGGAAGGGTTTTATTTTCCTTGTGAAGTAAGGACCATATTACCCAAGAGCATGAGGAAAATAACTCAGAAATCTGAGAAGAGTGGCAGTTTGACACATTGCAAATAAGGATAAAGAAGTTAATGAGTAATATTGATGGAATCCCCAAAATCATTGAAAGCCCAACAGAATTAATTATGAATTTGTGATGGTTAATATCTGTTTGACTACAAGGTTTCCTTCATCAGTTCTTCATCAACCTGGGAACAGATATAGAGAAAATGAGATGCTAAGTCTGAAGTTTTTTCTGATGAATATGACAAAAGAAGTCTGAAAGACTGAATTTCTAGGAAGAGATATACTGAAGCCATGGATTATAGAGTTTAAATTAGATATAAAAGAAGGCAAAATACAAAATAGGTTAATAAGCAGAGGAGCCAGAGGTGTTAATAGAGTCAATGTCTACATGAATATGAGATGTGATCATAGCACAGGTCATCACATAAGAAATTTGGAGAAATGGAAAATGGTAACCAGAGTGAGATGTCAGATTTGCAATTTAGATGTACACATTTTTCAGGAGTTTTCAAGTCCTGGGTGTGACTCATGCAGTAAGAGTAGAAGTGAAAAAGAAAGTTACTGGACAAAGCAAGTCAAGAAAATGGGGCCCACCATGCGGGTGGGGCATGCATTTATACGCCTTGGCAGGAACAATGAGAGAATTGCTGTTAGCCCAACAGAAGCCCATGAATAAGTCAGTAGGGACCAGAGTGATGTCCTAACAATGAAAGAGAGAGAAGCCCAAAGGCGCAAGTGTTCCTGAAGCACAGTTTTCAGTAAGACTGGGAAAGGTACCCAGAAGCCCTGGAGAAGAGCAGGGAAGGCACCAACCATGCGGAGGTGCAGGACGTGTGAGAAGGTGGGTAACCTCTCCCAGCCCAGAGCAGCTGCCCAGGGCAACCTCAAGGTCTTAGTAGTTGATATCCCTCTAGACTATTTGCCCCTCTCCCCCCATTTTTTGGTATTGGGGATTAAACTCAGGGCCTCACATGTACTAGGCAAGCACCCTATTGCTAGACTACATTCTTGATCCTTTTTGAAAAAAGTTTAGTTTGAGATAGGGTCTCACTAAGGTACCCATGTGGGCCTCAAATTTTGAGATCCTCCTGCCTCAGCCTCCAAAGTAACTGGAATTATAGGTGGTGCACTGGCTGGGCCTTGTTTTTTCTTAACCTATAATTTTCTCCACTAAAGCTTCTGAAATGATATAATCATTTCTTTAAAAGTATAAACACTTGACATCAGCTATGGTAACACATGCCTATAATTCCAGCATTCGGGTGGCTGAGGCAAGAGAATAGCTGTGAGTCTAAGGACAGCCTGAACCACACGGGAAGACCTTCTCCTAAAAACAACAACAAAAACAAAGGGCCAGGAATTTGGGTCAGTGGTATAAGCGCCTGTATGACAAGCATGAGGTTGTGAGTTTAATCCCCAGTACAAAAAAAAAAAAAAACAACCAAAAACAAAACAAAAAACAAGCAAAACTTTCTTGAGTGTTGCAAAGATTACATTTTTGGTTTAAGTAGTTCAATTACTACTTAAGTAGTCATAGCAGTTACTACTGGCCCACAAGATAGTCTCAGAAGCACAACTGAACAACGTTCCCCTCTTCTAAAACATCTAAATTCTGGGTTGACACAGTGAAGAGGACTTGGCCTCCCCCACATTCCTGTTGTCTGTTGGGCATCTCCTTGTTTGTGTCTGTTCTCAAAAAAGCAGTCTAATGAGACTGCCTCCAGCTGCCCCACAAGCCCAGAGTGGAAACGGCCTCGACACTGGCACTTTCTTTCCATGGTGAAGAGCTGGTGTCCAGCTGTCCAGACTCTCACCGACTGCTGAGGACCATGGATGTTCAGGTTGGCCACCTCATCTCTGGGACCATCTTGCCCTGGTGTGCAGTGGCTGGCGTTCGCCTGGGAGAAAGGCGTTGGGCAGCAGAGCTCAGATGCCTGTGTGTGAGTGGACGGAAAATCCTTGAGTGCCTGAGTCACAGTCTGTCCCGGTGGGAGCCTCTAGAGCCCTGGGGAAGGGGGTCCTGTCAGGATGGCTGAAGGCCATGAGGCGGCAGCCTAGTTGTTTGGCTCTGGGCTCCCAGCTAGCTGTCATCCTCTGCTCCTCTGAAGTGTCTCTGTTGCAAGGTCTCAGCAACTCGCATTACTCCCCTCTACCTCTCATCTTCTCTGCTTCTGAGATAAAACCATTTGTGTAACACCAACACCTACCTTAAGAAAGACACGCATTATGTGGTTGTAACAAACCTGATCCTTTGAGACGACCCCCACACACCCTCAGTGAAGAAAGATCAAGAGCAAAACAAATGCATCCACACCGCTGGGCACCAGCCTTCTTCCCCCCGCGAGGGCGGAACTCCAAACGCTCCACACCTTCAGCGGTATGACAGAAAGTAAACCTAGGGATATGGTATTTTGTGAATGATCTTTTAAATAAAAGAAACACTTTACGTAATAAAAAATAAATAAAACATCTGAATTTGATTTTACCTGTTAAATGAAGACATTCAAGGGATGTTTATAAGGGACTCATATTCATAATCTATTCAGCTGATATATTTGGTTTTTGGCTCAATATGTCTATAATAGCACACATTCTCACTTCTCCATCTCCACAAGGTCTTAATCATAATGAGTCATAATAAACCCACATGAACTTGAGACACTAAATTATTAACAGCCTCTCAAGGATCTTGGGTTTTAGTGATACCTGCAATGCTTTCACAGAAGTTTAAGAGTGTTAAAATGAAATGTATTCTCAAAATATAAAAGTTTTAAAAACTGTACTGTCTATTTGGTTTCAATATCCTTCACAAAAAGGCAAAAGAAAAAGAATAAAAGGTTTTCATGAGCTTCTGGTGATGCAGATTAAGAGAGATGAGGATGCCAGCACAGTGGCACACACCTGTGATGCCAGCACTCTGCCGAGACAGGAGGATCGCGGGCGTGAGTCCAGCCTACACAGGGACTAAATGGGAACCTGTCCTGAAATTAAAAAAAAAAAAAGGAGGTTAGGATGTTTATGCAAAGGCCGAGAGAGAGTGGCAGAGAGTGAGAGAGAAGTTAGTAATGTTTTAAAGTTTTTTTATCATACTGAAAAAAATAAGCTCTCGAGGTTTTGTTTTTGCCACATGGCATGTAGAGCTCATCAGTATGACTTTCTTGACAGTCTGCGCTGGCACATAATCAATGTTAATCAATGAAAAGTGAAAACTTGAAACAATGAAATTTTGTCTGCTTTCATTAGATTCACTGTGGAAGCTAGTGCAAGAAATATTCATGAAAACCTTGATTACAAAGAGGACAACCCTCAAGCCATGCATGGTGATGCATGCCTGTAACCCCCAAACTGGAGTAGCCACCTCAAGTTCAAGGCCAGACGAAGCAAAACAAACACAAAGAGGACATCCCTATACAAAATGCTGAAAAAAGTCATCAGTAAAAAGAAAGAAGCTAGGCATGGATATGCAAGCCTGTAATTCCAGGGCTCTGAGAAACTGAGATAGACCACAAGTTTGTCTCCATCCTGGGGAAGTTAGAGACCTAACAAGACCATTCACAAAATGAAGATAGAAAAGGGAATGTGAATACAGGTCAGTACCAAGGCCTTGTGCTCAGTTCCTATACAGGAAAAAAAAAAAAAATGCAGATGGAGATAATCAGTCACAGCAATGTTACTGCAAGGATGAGAATAAAAATAAAAAGAATCCAAGGAAGGAAGTCCTAAGGGGGGATTTTCAGAAGAGATTTAGGTCATTTGCAATTTTTCAATTAGGTCATAATAGAGTAAAAATAAACAAGCACCATATTTCCCACAGAGAAGTAATTAAAAGCATGTTTACTTCAAAAAGAAATAGCATTGCACCTGCTAAAAGAAAAACGCCATGAGATGAGAACACTCAGAGCAGTAGCAGAGGAAAAAAATAAAGAAAAAGAAAACAAGAATTCTCAATCTGCAGTGAGCAGAACTCAGCTGAAAGAGAAAGGCATGCCACAGGGCGTTATTAGAATAGGAGAGATGAAGACGTAGAGAGCCCGAGGAGTCAAGGTGGGAAAGAAAGAGAAGGGGGAATTCACAGGAAGCCTGGAAGTCGCAACCCTGTCATACAGTCTGGGTGAAAGTGAAACATCCAAAATAGAGCACAGTAAGTAGTGCATACAAATAGGTAAGTGGGCAGAAAAGGCTACAAAGCTCAAGATACACTTTTTAATCCAAATTTTTAAAAAAATTATAGAGACTACAAAAAGATAAAGTGCGATGTGACTATTATCAGAGCTCATTTTAGTGTTTGTACTAGTTTGTGAGGGCTATCCTAATGTACCACAAACAGGGTGGTTTAAGCAGTAGAAATTGTCTCACAAATAGGGGAGCTAAAAGTCTAAAATTACAGTATTGGCAGGGTCAGCTCCCTCCAGGTGCAGGAAGGGGCTCTCTCAAGGAGAGATGGCTGTTTCTCCTTATTGTCTCTTTACATGACATTTTCATGTGTGCCCCAATTCCCCTCTTCTTATAGGCCCCACATAGATTGGATTATAGGATCACTGTACTTCACCATGACCTCACACCAATTTTGTCAGCAATAATCCTATTTCCAAAGAAGGACAGTTCTAATGTACTGTGTGTTAGTACTTCTATATATAAACTTCAGGGGGACATAATTTACAGTGTTGGCAGCAGAATGCCAAGCTGCTGAAGGATGTTTGTGCAGCCTAGATGTCATCTTGAGAATTCAGCTTCTTAAAATTTAAAAACAACTACACTGGAATCCCCTCCCTCCACATCAGGGCATAATGCTCTCCCCAATGTTTCAGTGGTGATCTACACTGGTAAGGCCAATGCTGGTCTTTGACTTCTACTCCTGTGTGCTCTTTATCCTATTCTGTGATGATGCAGGAAGGCAATCTGCCCCCTGCTTCCTCGATAACCATCAAACAAATAACAAATAAATCTCACTCATACCATGTATTTGTGAAGACAGTGAACTTTACTAAATGTCTGAGAGTCGTTTGGGAGGATGGGGGAATGGGGTGATTAGATAGCACACAATGAATACCTTAAACCTTTCAGTTATTAAAAATCCTATAGGCCCATTTTGCTTTTATGTCTGGTTTCTCTGCCAAGATTGTTGCCTCCTAATGCTTTACTGATTACCAAGAAAAACTTTGTGTTGCAATATGAACCTGTGTTCCCTGTGTTTCCTGCAGTGTTCCATGAACTGGAGTGTATTTCTGAGAAGGAGAGAGAGAGAGAGAGAGAGAGACCTAATCCCTACACATAACCACATTTGCCACCTCTACTAGTGTAGAACCAGTTGCGTCCCTGTGGGGCAGGGGTCCTCTTGTGATTAGAGTTCTCTCAGCTTCCCTCTCAGCCCTCACCCTACTGAGACTCATCTGTGAGAGGGATCCCGCAGTAAAGACATAATGAAACTGACCCCCTCATTCCCTCCTCCCTTTCTCCAGATTTTGGGTTAGATCCTTTACCTCACTTCAAGCAAATAAGCTTCTTGTAGCCCCACAGATGAGTTCAGACTTGTCTGAATCCCAGAATATACTCAAATAGAGATTTCTACTTCATTCATTTATTAAACTTTCTGAAATAGGAGTTTTAGCAACAGAAAACAACAAATTTCCTTGTCAGAACAGAAATTGAAAATGTAAGAGTCATGATCTAGGAGAGTGAAGATCTGTCCTTTCAATGTGTCAGAAAAGAGGGGAACTATTAAAATATGATACAGAGGAAACTCAACAGAAAACACAAAGCCAAAGGTTTAAAAGAGCAAAAAATATTGCCAACTGCTAGTATTTCATCAAATACATCCTAGAAAAAACACAGGTAACATATTAGAATAAAATATCAAAAGACAACATCCAAAAGACAATCTGTCAACAGAGTCAAGAGTGATAAGGGAAAAAAAGAAACCAAGTAAGACTAAAGCCATTTCCTGCAGACATTTAAATATGCAAGAAGGGAATAAAGAATGATAGTAGGCTTAGAAACTAAAAATAGATTAGAGGCTAGCCAGAAGAAAAGGAAAAATGATCTTTAAAAGGAACATTTCAGAGAGAATTTTTCTCCGGAACAAAGTATTAAGGGGACTGACTCTAAGAGAAGTGTGGTGGGTACTTTGACGCACTATCCGCATCCCTTTTCCTCATCTGCCAGGAATGCTGTGGGCCTCCAGCTGGTAGCTGCTTCGTGGAAGCTGGAAAGAACACTTTGCCCCAACTCCTACCCTTCCCAATGCAGCCATATCCAAGGACTTCAGTTAAGGGTATGAAGGTCCAGTCAGGATAGCCTAACTCAGGACAACTCTGAAGGGCTCTTCTAGCTCTAGAGTGCCTGCAGGGTAGGTTGAGGTTGTCTTCCAGTCTGCTCGCAGTTTGGATTTTCCGTCTACCCTTTTCTGTTTCCTCTCTCTCTTTCTTATATGTTGACACCCAAGGCACAACATAACAATATCCTGACGACCAAACTATCTCAGTCTGTATTCCTGGGTACCCAACTTATGAGAGAATGTGAACCAGTGGTGAATAAGCAAATAAATTTACAGAAGACCTTGAAAGTGAGTGGCATTAAAATATGTTAAGTAGAGGAAAAGCTCCTGTGTACGTAACCTGGCTGCTTTATTCTCTGAAAGTTTAAGATTGTCTGACAAAATGTAGTTTTCATTGTCATATGCGAAAGAGGTCAATAATAATGATTTCAAGACATAAATGCATTGTCAATAAAATGTTGCAGGCAATGAACTCTTGAAGCTATTAACACTATGACAAATTCCTTGTATGAATCTTACTGTAAAGACTGAAAGGAGGCAGAGGAAGACAAGATGGCGGATCAGTGAGCAACAAGATACAAAGCCTCCCGGGAGAACCAACTCATACGCCAGAATAAAGCACCCTGGAGAGACCCAGACAGGGGGAGATGGATCCTCTTGACACAGGAAGAAATTAAAACATAAAAAAGTTCATCAAATACTTCGGGACTACAACTGAGACAGCTGAAGATTGTGGGACACACCATTCTTGTGGTGACCTGGCAAGTGTGCACCAGCTTGGATCTGCGTGGGCCAGCAGAGCTGCCCAGACTCTTTCCTGATGCCACTGGCAGGAAGAACTTCAGCGCTGAGGTCAGGGGGTTGGTGAGCCCAACAGAGAGCGGAGCCAGCAAAGGGATCTTCATTAATCCACAGTCAGTTCTGGGAATGAGACCCCCCCCCAACATGGGAGGGGCACAACCAAATGGGCGACATGTTGAAATCTGGCAGGAGGTGCCTGAACCAGGAGTGGCAGTGACTTCAGTTGGTTGCTCTCTCCCCAGAGCAGATTCATGGGATTTGCCTGGACTGGGCCGCGCCCCTGGCCGGGACCCAGTGAGCCATCCCAAATCGATTTCCTGTGCCTAGCATGCACAAACTGGATGAAGGCACCTGAAGTTTGGTTGGCCCAGTGGGGAGGAGCAGGCATACGCAGCCTGCTTACACCTTAGTCACAAAGCAGGCAGAAGAGGGCAGAGGTCCCTCGCCAGTGTACTTTGCAGGAACCGTAGCCAACAGGGAAGGGGGCTGGGACCTGCACTGTAACCTGTGTGAGGAAGCCAGGGCCACAACAGAAGAGAGAGGCGGGAGGAGGCCCCCAGCCCAGAACCCTGAGAGCACTGATCCAGGAGAGGGAAAAACAAGGGAGACTGAGGGCAGCAAACATACAACATCAGGCATGGCTTCAGTGGACATTAAGAGATATCTTCGGGACCTTGTAGATGAGCTCAAAACTGAAATATTACATCAGGTAAAGCAGGATATGAGTAGAGTAATAAAAGAAATGCTCTCAGGAAGCATCTCTCAGGATGATACAGACAGAAGAAGGGAGGAACACAAAAAAAGGAGAGAAACATTCGATAAAGAATATAAAGAAAATATAGAATACATGAAGCAGATTCAAAGAGACTATCAGGAAATTAAAAACTCCATTGAAAGCTGGCA
>PVLA01012057.1:0-10389 GCA_004027455.1 Hydrochoerus hydrochaeris
ACGCCAAGCAGTCCAGGGTGCTTTCTGATGGACCAGAGCCCACGCGGAGCCAGACCAGGCATTCTGCCGTGAGAAAGCGGCTTTCTCGGCGGCTGGACAGCCCTGTGGACCAGACGGCTGCCTTAGGCCTGGAGAAAGGGTTTTTAAGGGTTGTTCTGGGGGTGGGGCTCCAGGGTGAGCCAGGTGGGAGCAGCAGGGTGTGACGGTCACCGGGTACCCTCCTGGGCAGGGCTGGAACAGCTCTGAGACGTTCCTTTTCTCGCAGCCCGAGTGTGGACAGGCTCCGGGGCCAGGCTGACCCTTCGCTTTCTTCTTCTTTTTTTTTGGTACCGGGGATCGAACTCAGGACCTTGCGCTTGCCAGGCAGGCGCTGTGCTGCTGAACTAAACCCCCGTCCTGACCCTTTACTTTCGATTCAGTGCAGCCCGGGGGCCTAATTCCCCAAGAGTGGACGGGAAACACCCTGGGGACATCTGTCTTCACAGGGTCAAGCGGCTGGAAGGACCCCACGAATAGAGCTGGCCGTCCCCACGAGGCCGCTCTGACAGTGGGGGTCAAGGGCCCAACCGCCAGCCAAGGTCAGATGGGAGAGGCGGCTCTGAAGAGGCTGTGCTGTCCCCGGCCTGAGGCCTCTCCCGGTCACTCCCCCTCTAGCCCGGCTCGTTCCAGGCCAATGTGGCTGTGTGCCCACAAGGCGGCGCGCGGGGTCCACACACGCAAACAGACAACACAAGCTCGGGTACAGAAGTTTAGGGTTACAGGGAGGAGGCAAATACGATTAGAGAGTCTCTATGTGACCTACACATGGTGACGCCTGTCATTAATGCCTTAACACTGCTCAGGGACAAGTGTCACCTTTGGGAGCCGATGTGGACACAGTACTAGTCACCAGGCTATGCTTGATTCAGATTCCTTCAGCTGTTTCTTCTTTTCCCCAGGACTAGGGATGGAGCCCAGGACCTTTGCACTGAGCTTATTTCAAGACACAGCCTCGAAATGTTGTTCAGGTGAGCTCAGATTTGTGGCCCTCCTGCCTCAGCCTCCTGGAGTGCTAGGCCTGCAGGTGTGTCACCACGCCTGGCTTCCGTTGTCTTTCTGATGTCCCTTTTCTTTCCCGGGGCCCTTTCTGCTCTCGCTATGGAGCTGGGTTGGGTGAGCAGCACCCCCCACCCCCGGCTTGTGCTTTTTGCTTTCTGAAAGCTGTTCCTGCCCCAGGGTAGGGAACAGGAAGGGAGAGGTGAAGCCTCCGAAGAAACAGCAGCAGCCAGGGGAGCAGGCAGGCTGGGGTGGCCCAGGGTGGGGGTGGGGAGGTGGGGGGGCACACAATCCAGCTCCCCCGCTGACTGCCCCACTCTGGAGCCCCCTGGCGGTCCTGGGGAGCAGGGCCGCCCTCCTGTGGTCTGGGGTTCAGCCTGTGTTTCCCACAGCAGCAGGCCCCTTGCGGGTCCTTGATCCTCCCTTGAGGTCACAGGAGCTGTGGGAACCTCTCGGCAATGGCATCCGCCCTCCCACGCCCGCGGGGTTAGGGGTCACCTTATATGGCAAAAATAAAGTGCAGCCACACACAGCCGGGGGCACAGGAAGTCGGGGCCTCAGGAGCACTGCACCACCTGAGCACAAGGCCTGCTCCTGGGGCCGAGGTGGGAGCTGAGGGGAGGAGGCCTCACTTCCGGGGTGAGGCGGGGGCTGGGGGTCACTGGGAGACAGGCTGGGGTCACGACCTCGTGCAGGGCCAGAGAAGCTGGCGGTTGGATTCCCAGGGTGGTTACCAGGCGCGGGTGCGGGTGCCCACCACCCCAGGGCTGTGCCCCAGGCCGCTGCTCATCTGACTCTCATGAAACAAGTCAGGCGGGTGCCTCAGGAACCTCACCTGTGCCAGGCAGTGGCCACGGGCTCTGTGAGGCCCTGCGCCCCTGAGCTGACCAGCGTGGGCCGAGACTGACTCAGGGTTCTCACCGAAGACCGGAAAATGCCTCGTGCTTCAGAGCTGCTCAGACATCAGCTCCTGGAAAGCCGCAAAAGTCCGCAGAGGTCCCACCGGCCGCGCCCCCTGCCCACCGGGTCCTCAGGTGTGACTGTCACACAGTGTGCAAACCGTGGTGCTGGCAGAGGTGAGGCACGTGGGTCCAGGCCACGTCGTCACGAGGCAGAGGCGCTAAAGACAGGATCCCCCACGTCCCCACAGGGAGCTGGGCTGCAAGGTTTGCACACGGCAAGAGTTGCTTGGCTATATCAGGTAAATTGGACTGTTTTAAATCACCCTTGTGCTCCTCCCACTTTCTGTGGCAGTGGGGACAGAACTCCAGCCACATTCCCAGCCCTTTGTTCATCTTGCTAATTTTCCCAGGCTGAGCTCAAGCTTGCAGTCCTCCTGCCTCAGCCTCCTGAATGCAAAGATCACAGGCGCACCCCCCCCACACATCCCCATTTTCCCTTTTTGTAGTAGAGGAGAAGGTTCAAATCCCATCCCGGGTGGGGCTTCCTTCTGCCTCTCCCGGCCCTAGTGCTGCCAACTCACCCTCCTGAGCTGGGCTCCCGGGAGCCGGCAGAGCTCACCAGGGAGGAGGAAGGGGCCAGAGGCGGCGCAGGAGGAAGGGCTGCGGCAGAGATGAGATACCGCCCTGGCCTGCAGAGGACGCAGGCGCGTGGCTGGCGTCCTGCAGCACAGCGAGAACCACCCCTAGCCTGGTGTCGGACCCAGGGGCCTTAAAAGATTCAGTCCTTCAAAATAAAAGAATCAACTAAAAGATGGACAACTGAAATCAACAGGCACTTGTCAGAGGTAGTACAAATGGTCGATAAACACTTTCCTTTGCCGGGGGACAGGGTCTCATTGTGTAGTTCAGGCTGACCTTAAAATTGAGGAGATCCTCCTGCCTCAGCCTCCCAAGGGCTGGGATCGTTGTCGTGTACCACCACACCCAGTTGGTCAATAAATACTCGAAAACATGTTCATCACTGGCCACTAGAGAAACACAAATTAAAACACTGAGGTTCCACTTCCCTCGGAAGGACTGCCCATCATCAAGAAATCAAATAAGAAATGCCGACGGGGCTGCAGGAAAAAGCCATCCTTCTGCCTTGGGGGGAGTGTAAATCAGCACAACTACAGAAATCAGCACAGAGCTAAAGCCAGCGATTCCACTGGACCCCGCAGTTCCTCTTCCAGGCATCCCCGAAAGTTAGAGAGATCGTATCACAGCGACCGCGCAGCGCCCGGGCGGTGCCCGCACAGTGGGGCCCTGCTCTGCCCTCAGGGACAAGCGAGCCATAGCGGGGAAGCGGGCGCCTCGAGGCCGGAACACTAAACAAACCAGACCCGCGAGCCTAGGCTGGAGTGGCTTCTCTCCTGTGAGAACCGAAGTATAAACAAGAGCAAGGAGCAGACAGGACCGGAAGTAGTGGCTGGAGCTTTGCATACGGGAAGGGGAGGGGAGGGGAGGGGGAGGGGAGGGGGCTAAGCGGCCCGGCAACTGTGCACCCTCCCCCATCAGGGCACTCACTGCACACGGCCTCCACGCTCAGCCCCGCCCACTGCTCCTCCTCCAGCACTAGCCTGGCTGAGTCCCCTCCCCCAGCCCACCCCCACCGGTACTGCTGGGGGCGGTCCCACCCTCTCTGTCCTCGATTGGGCTCTGCCCAGAGGGGCACCTGGGCCTCCTGATCAATGCGGATCCCAGCAGGGAGGCTGAAGCAGGAGGGTCATAGATTCCAGCCTAACGGTTTGTACTGACTTAGCAAGAGCCCACCTCAAAACAGCAACAAAACCCCTGTGCCCTGGGTGCCCTACCAACTCTGAGCCAGAGGCCCAGGCCTGGCATCTGCAGTGTGTTTCAGGGGATCTTCCGGGGTCCCCAAGCTCTGGGAGGTCCTGACTCCAGCCTGTGGGGACCCCGGGCACAATCTGTTCTTCCCCCAGAGATTCCAGGAAGCAGCAGACCATAGAGGCGGCCCCTGAACTGGGGGTGCTGTGCCGTCTTCCGGACACACGCACAGCAAGAGCTTCCTCGGAGGAGGGACCGGAGAGGAGGGCCCGGGGTTACCTCCCTCTGCACCCCGAAATGCACGGCAGGTGTGCGCGCACACACACACACACTCAGGACGCCGGCCTGTGTCACCCCATTCCACACCTGAGGCCACGAGCCACACTGCTCACGCGAACCCCTAACACACCCCATTCACAGCGCCCGTCACCCACAGCTCAGCACCCCGGGCACTCCTGCCTCTGGCTTCTATGGAACCCTGTGCTTCTTTGGTTTCTCCGCTGTTTGTGACTGAGCCCAGGGCCTTTGCACTGAGCTACACAGCCAGCACTTCTTAATTTTGAGACAAGGGCTCCGCAGCAATCAGTGTCCTTGAGCACTGCTGCCTCTTTCTACGAAAGGCTGCAGGCCCAGGCAGGGACACTGTGGGTTCCACAGGCCAATCACATCACCACGGGGCCAGGATAAATTTCCCTGCTTATTTTCCCAACTAGGGACTTTAAAAGGAAAAAAAAAGGAACCCCAGTTGTTACCCATTTCATAAAATCGCAAGGGTGCCTCACTCAGGAAAGACAGGATCTGGGACCCAGAGCCTCTCTACGAGATGGCCGAGGTCTGCCGTGGGACCAGACCCGTGCCGGCGTCCCAGTGGCTGGTCTCCGGTGGCAGAAGGGAGGCCGGCAGCCAAGCTGTGTCCATTCCTGTGCTGAGCTCCAGGGGCCCGGTTCCGGTCTGGCCGGGGCGTCATGGAGAACAGGGCTCCCCGCCACCCCCCTTTCAAAGGACGCCCCCGGCCACCCAGGCTTTTCTTATTGACTGAGGCGCTCCCCGCCCCAGGCCCGAGCTGCCGACTGACCACACAGCTGTGCGGCCCAGGAGAGGGGCTGAGGCCCACCGTCCATCCACCTGAGTCCAAGGTGTCCCCGAGCTGCAGGGGGGCACGGAACAGGTCTGGGCGAGCAGGGTGTGGGGTCGGGGCAGCCCCCCCAGTCCCGCCTGTCAGGTGTTTGGAGCTGGACCCTTACAAAAGCCTGGCCCTGCTAGGGACAGGGCAGCACAGAAGCCCCAGGACCCCCTGAGCGCTGTGGGGCCCCAGCCCCTGCCTGCTTCGGCCCCAGACTTCCTCTGTATCCCGTCCCTCTCCTGTCACTTAGGAGGACACGGTCTTTGGACCAGGGTGACCTCATTTAGCGACACTTGGCCAAGCATGGGCTCAGCTGTGGGCACAACCCCAGGAGCAGCCCAGCCCCCACCCCGCCCCCTGTGGCTCACCCAGGTGAAGAACTGCGATGCTGGGCTCCCAGGGTCCCTGTGTGTCTCGTTCCAGTCCCCTTGGGAGGAAGAAAGGCTGCTCCCTCCTCTGAGCAGATTGGGGTTCCCCATGAGTGCCCTCCCATCCTGCGCCCAGATGAGGCGCAGGAATCCGGGGCCCTGTCAGCATTACCTGGTGGGCAGGGGGCCTTGAGAGGAGGCCCCACAGGCAGCCTGCAGAGTCTGGGGCTCACCTGGGACCCCAGCACCGGGAGAGGCTGCCAGGGAAGGCCGGGTCCTAAAACCTCAAGTGGCTCACGGACAGCTCTGGCATGAGCTGCTGGTGCCTGGGTGTCCAGGCCCCAACCTCCGGGCTGCGGGCAGCTGCAGAGGTGGCCTGCACTGCAGCACTCAGGAACACGCACACTGTCCGCTGTGTCCCACAGGTGACTAAGCCTGGGTCGCCTGCCCACACCCCCACCCTCTGCACCCCGCTTTCACAGGGGTTTGTTGGGGGCTCTGGGGGACAGGTGCCTGGCAGCCTTGCCAACCCTTGGGGAGCCCAGGCGCAGGCCTCACGGGCCCCTGGGTGTGGGGCAAGAGGTGGCGAGGCCGGGAGGCCGTGCCTGCTGCACCCACTCCCACCGGCTGCTGCACCAAGAGCCCGTTAGGGGTGGCGAGGGGAGGGGCGAGGCCTCCCCCAGCAGCACCCAGGCTACCACACGACACACAGGACAGGGAGTGGAGAGTGAGGCCCAGCCCACACCGTCCTGGCCTGGCCGAGCTCCACCCACCCAGCCGCTGTCACAGGGGCCACCGCCCGTCACGTCCTGGTCACTCCGGCTGTCTCCCGTGGGCAGGGTCCATGCCAGTGCCTGACAGAAAGCTGGGGCTGCCCGCTCCCTGCCACCTGTGACCAGGAAGGGGACTTTCCACTGGCCCCCAGGGGCGCCATCACGGCACAGACACCAGGAGGCCACCGCTCTGGGCACAGGGTCCCCGAGGGCCCCTTCATAGAGACGGCAAGTCCCAGCCCCTCGTCAGCCCGCAGGGTGGAAGACAGGAAGGGACGCAGCTGCCACCCTGAGGCTGTGCTGGTGACACCAGGTGGGGGCAGCCAGCTGCAATGGGCCCCGGCTCTGCCACCTTGCTCCCCTGTGTGAATGTGAGCCCTGCGTTAATTGGCCCCAAAGCGCAGAAAAGCTTCCCTGCTTGGGCCCTGGCTGTGTCTCTCCAGGGCTGTGGGACTCTGGGAACGGGGAGCCCTGGCTGCGTCTCTCCAGGGCCGTGGGACTCTGGGAACAGGGAGCCCTGGCTGCCAGGTGCTGCAGAGGATGCTTAGGCAGGGACAGGGACAGGGCACACGGCCAGTCAGGGCAGGTCTAGGGGCCTCCTGACCACTCGCTGGCCACCCTGAGGTGGAACAGAATGTTCCAACAGAGTTCCATGCTCCAAGAAAATATGGGTTTGCTGTTATTGTAACATAACAGTGGGGCACGCAGTCAGCCTGTAATCCCAGCATTCAAGAGGCTGAGACGGGGATCCCTGAAAGTTCTAAGCCAGCCTGGGTTACGTATTGAGACCATTAAACAAAAAAGAATCCGCCTCCTGGCTGGTCCCTCAGAATGTGTGTGTGTGGGGGTGCTAGGAACACCCTCCCTGGGGGCCACCAAAGGCCGGGAGTAATCTTGTCTGGAGCACATTTCCTGTGGACAAGGACTGTCCCTCTGCTGCCACCTTCGCTCAGGCGGGAAGGTGGGGACCCTGTCCTCTTCCTGCCCACCGACAGGACAGACCCCGGGACGCTGAGCCCCACATCTCGTCCTCTCAGTGCCCTCTGGGGTGGACATCACTGACACCGGTGGGGTCCCCTACAGGACTCACCTGAGCGCTCTGGCCTGTGCTCCAGGGCCATCGCCTACCACGGCCCTCGTGCTCCAACCTGGGGCCCTGCATGGGGTCCCGGGTCTTGGGCTGCTGCGCTCCTCAGAGCCCCCCTCGGCCCCTGTCCCATTCCAGCCACCACCCCACAGGCCATGCAGCGTGGCTCTGCTGTCCTCTACGGAGAAGTCCCCACAGCCAGTGCTGACACCCGACAAACACAGCCCAGCCAGGCCTGAGTGCAGACACCCCGGAGGGATGCCAGCCACAGTCTGTGGGCAAAGGTGGCTGCTGGGTGGCATCTGGGCCGGGGTCCCCACCTGCCCGGCTGCTGGCTGGGCTCGGTGCATCCAGCAACCTCCGAGTCCATGCCTCTGTCCTTGTGGGAGTCACCAGGAACCTTCAAGGGCAGAGTGAGGAACCCCAGGCAGGCACGGCCCGTGAGGCCCTGACCACCCCAAAACTGCCTGGCCAGAGGCTGCAAGCCAACCCTGCAGCACAGTACCGTGGTCTCGGGGACACCGGGGGCTGGGGGAGCCCCCTGAGGCCACAGGTCATACAGAACCCATATAGCACCCCACAGTGAGGGTACAGCCCTGTGCATCCCGAGACAGCCACGGAGACTCCTCCCCAAGGGCTCAGGGCCTGGGGACCTCAGGAGTCCCCGCCACCATCCCAGGCTCCTGGGCCAGAGCCCCAGGGCACCCCCACTCAGTGCCTGGCAGCCCCCACACACCCCTACCCCACTCCTCCCCTCACTGCCTGCCTCCCCCTCTCTGTCTCTCTCTCTCTGGTACTGGGATTCGAACTCAGGACCTTGCACTTGCCGGACAGGTGCTTTGCTGCTGAGCTATAGCCCCGCACTTTCCGGCCTCTCTTTAACCCTTCGAACACTGGACATCTTCATTACAGTCCGGTGACGCGAAGCGAGGCACCCCAGAAACATCCAAGTGTGAGTCCCCGAGGCTGGAGAATTAAACGAAGAGCTGGGAAACCCTCGGGGACAAGCGGGTTCCCCAGGGCAGAACGATGAGTGATGGAAACCTGCATCACCACCTGCTGGGGACTTCCCTGTCCCCCTTAAATGACAAGCTATGATTCCCACTCGAGAAGCAGGGACTCGGAGAGGGTAAGTGACCTTCCAGCCACACAGCCCCCACGTGGAGAAGCCATGACACAAATCCAGAAGGTTCCCCAACCGAAGCCCCGTCTGTCACCCCAAGGGCACCGCACCAGCCCCGTGTCCAGCAGGCCACGAGAGGTAGACGCCGGGAAAGGGCAGGGGGCACAGTGCCCTGGGGGTGACAGAGGTGGCAGACAAGTCCCTTGTCACCTAATGCAGTCGGGCAAGATCCTTGGCCCCAAGCAGCACCGAGGGCCCCGGGGTGATGTGTTCCAGGCTGGGCGGCCACAGCGACTGTCACGCAGGGGCTCTGCCTCCTCCTTTCCTCGGCTTGCAGTTTTATGACGGAGTTGGGGGACACGTGCACCCCGAGCGGGACAGCGCAGCACCCAGCGAACCCGGCGTCTGTGACGGCGACAGCACCGAGCCTCGAGGGCACCACGTCTGCCCCGGGCTCCCTGTCCCTGTGCGTCCCGTGCTGTCTCCGGGATCCGGGTGGCGCAGTCCCTCCTCCCGTGCCCCCGGCCCTCGGCCGCCTGCCTGCTGAGGTCAGAGCTGAGGCCGCCCCGTGGCCGTCCTGGGGTGACCGTAGAGGCTGATGCTGCCAGGCCAGGCTGGCTCTCGGGCCCTGGGTGCTGATGGCCCAAGCCTGGGCCAGCGCCACAGCACAGTCCACACAGCCCAGCAGCCACACAGGTGGCGCCCACACTTGGTGCCACCCTGTGGTCACCACAGGGGAATTCCCTGAAGACTCACCGACTCGGCACCCCCGGTCCCTACGAGGCCACTTTGCACAATCAGCAACCGAGGGCAGGGCGAGGGCAGGGCGAGGGCGAGGGCAGGGCGAGCCTGGGTCTCACCAGGCTGGCAGCGGGGCAGGGGGAACCCGAGGGCGCCCTGGAGGTCTACCCCGCCCCGCCCCCCGCTCTCTCCCCTGTGGGGCGGCCAACCCACAGCCCCCCTGCTCTGCCCCACATCTCAGTCTGCGTGGCCAGGTCATAGGACAGAGGCCCTGACTGGCCCTCTCGGGCCAGGTACTCGGAGGTCCTGACCCTGGGGGCACAGGACCAAGGTGACTTCCATGTGGACACAGAAAACCAAAGCCAGGTTTGATCAGGCTCACCTAAGATCCCAGCACTCAGGAGGCTGAGCCAGGAGGATCCCCACAAGTTCAAGCCCAGCCTGAACCACACAGCGAGACCCGTCACAAACAGAACAAAAGAATCACGAACGGCACCAGGTCTCCCAGGAGAGGAAGCTGCACACTGCAAACGTGGGCTCACACAGATGCAAGTGGCCTGTGTCTGGCTGAGCGATGGCCAGAGCTGTGGGTTTAGGGAAACCGGACCATCCTGCCACTTCCGCACCAAGGCTGAGACCCCTGCCCAGGAGGCCAGAGGGCAGGCAGCGGGTGGTCTGCAGGGGAATCGGTCTCTGTCCCTTCTCTGTGTCCCTCTCTCTCCCTCTCCCCTCTGTCTCCGTCTGTGCACACACTGAGACCTTCCTAACTCTCGCTCCCTTCCGCTCTGAGGACCCCCCCCACTGTCCGTCCGTCCATCCATCTGGGGGACAAAGGCCCCGTGTGCAGTGTGGCGCCCTCACGACCCCTGCCACATCATGAATGGCAACCTTGTGGCCAGCTCAGAAGTTTCTCCATCTGCTGCAGCAGTTCCCTGACCTGCGCTCCCTAGTCCTGGGGCCCCCTGGGCCCCCTCAGGGGTGCCATCCCCCCACTGCACCCTGGCCCTGGGGTCACCAGCATTCCAGTGCTCAGTGCCAACCCAGGCTTCTGTGGATGTGGTGAGGGTGGAGGAGGCGCCCGTGTCCCCTCTGGTAACTCAGCAGGATTTTGGGGCGGAACTGGTGAGGGTGATGTCCCACGGCTGGGCCTTCTGAGCTCAGGTCCCTGGTGACACCTGGGGACAGTCACCAGCCCGAGAGCCAACCCCACGGGGCTGTGTTTCAGCTTGCCCTCCCCTCCCTTCTGACCCAGGAAAGCCACACTCGAGATAAACGCCTTCCACCCATCTCCTTGCTGCCACCAAGCACAGAGTCACCAGCACCCAGCCTGTCCCCTCAGCACCCGGGCGGGGACCCTGCCCTCTGCTGCACCTGCAGGTGGCCCCCTCGGGTGCACGTGGCTCCAGAGAG
>PVLA01012057.1:10489-47695 GCA_004027455.1 Hydrochoerus hydrochaeris
CCTCCCTCCCTCCCTCCCTCCTTCCTTCCTTCCTTCCTTCTTTCCTGGTGCTAAAATTGCTAGGCAAACACCCTACCATGGAACCACATCCCCAGCCCTTTCTGCTTTAAGATTAGGGTTTCGCCAAATAGTTCATGCTGTTCAAACTTAAAACTGTCCTGCCTCAGCATCCGAGTGCCGGGGTGCCGGCGCGTGCTGCCACGCCTGGCTGATGTACTGCTTGCTTTCTTTTCTTCTTTTTCTTTTCTTTCTTTCTTGTTTGTTTGTTGAGACAGGGTCTCACTATGTAGCCCAGACTCTCCCGCCTCAGCTTCCCCAGTGCTGGGATGACAGGCGTGACCACCGTGCCGAGTCAGCTGATGCATTTCTTGGCGAGGACTCTGCTGACCGGGTGTGGTCAGCACCCAGATGGAGCATCCATCTCTCTCAGTAGGACCGTGACAACCGTCCCCGGGGACTCCCCGAGGGAGGACTGGGAGGCGCAGGCTGGCTCCATGCTGCTCCCCAAGTCCTGGCTCTCTTTGGGCTGCTGCCCCTGGGAAGGGTGACTCCCCACCTCAAGCCCTCAAGAGCCACACCCCGGAGCTCCCAGAGGCCGTGGAATAACACGCACAGATTTGGGATAGGGACCGGTGGCAGGGAGCCGTCATCTAGGGCACAGCCGTGGTCCCCAGGGGGTCCTGCTCATCCCAGGACGATGCCCTCGGGTGTGGCTTCAGCAAAGGGGCCGTTCGGGCCCCCCCACACACCCTGCACCCTGGTCTCCCACATCACTGAAGGCCATGGTGCCAGGCCCCGGCTCACTTTGTATTCAGTGCCCAAAACCGCCCGGCCACGCTGCTGGCCCAGCACCTGGCCCCGAGCCCGGCACGCGGTGTGGGCACAGAACTATTTGCTGGGTGAGCGCTTGGGCTTGTTTTGACCCTCAGCCAGCGGACAGGTCTCCCAGCTTATGACTCCCCCTCTGCACCCCGCTCCCGAGGCAGGGAAATTCCCATGCACAGCAATGCCAGGTCAGCAGGAACCTATTCGCCCCACCTGGGCTCAAACCTGTGACCCTCCTACCTCAGCCTCCCAGAGTGCTGGGGCTACCAGTATGAACCTCCACGAGGGGCCTGAAATCGTTTTTTAAAACGAGAGCGCTCGCCACGTTTCCCACTGTCCCGTGTCTGCAGAGCTAGATCTGCACGGACAGACAGCCACGGAGAACGGGGTGCGTCCTGTGGCCTGGACCTGGGCGGGGACGCGGTGAGCAGGCGGGGCCCTGCTATCCTGGAGCAGCTGCTCTGGAGGGAGAAGCAGGCTTGGGTTCAGACCCCACGTGTCCATCTGTCCGGCGCTGTGCTCCTCAGAGCCTCAGCCCTGCTGGGGGACAACGCCCTCCTCCTTCACCACCGCCTCCTCCTCGCTGGGCCACAGGTGCGGCTCCCGGGAACTGAGGCTCGGTGCCCAGGGCCAGTGCCTTTCTGTGGTCAGGGACCCCTGGGCCCTGCACCGAAGAGCTGCGACCTCTGGGCCTGGTGGCCACTGTCAGAGGACCCGTTTAGCCTCCGAGCTGGCCGGGTGAGGATGCGGTCTGCCCTCTCCTGCACCAGGGCGCCTGCCTGCCCCCCCAGCTGGCTCGGCCCTGGTCCCCCAGGCCAGGCAGCCTTTGTGCGGGGTTTTGTTTGTCTCTCTCTTTCAGCTCGGTGATGGCCCAGCCCCCAGAACTGCCACCGCAGCAGAAATCACTGCTGGGAGGTTGGGGTCCCCACAGCATCTGCTAGGGGTGCTTGTAAATCTCTGCAGGGAAAATGCCACCTCCCTGTCACGTGGTGGGGCTGCTCGGTTGGGGGGGCCATAAGCCACCCCTGGAGCCCCATGGGCTGAGCAGAGTCCCACAATCCCACGGTGCCATGGAAACTGCCCACTGAGGGAGGCCACTCCACGGCTCCCAGTCACTGCCCCGCCCCCCCTCCCCAGAGGCCAAGGCTGCGGGGGCAGAGGAGGCCACAGGAGGTCTCGGCCCTGCAGCCCTGGGGGGACAGGAAGGGGATGGGCCCCCCGCAGAACGGGCAGGCCCTGGGTTAGGGACTGGGCTTGGGGACACAGATGCTGAGGTCACAGCCAGGGAGGTCAGGGCCCTGTGAGATGGACGCGGGGGACAGAGAGGTGGCCTCCCGGGGTCACACTCACTCAGGGAACCCTTCACGGGCCACCCAGACACGATTTGGGATTCGGGGGGGCTGCCCCTCCCACTGCTCCCAGACAGAGCTGCCCCACTGCGCACCTCATGCGGGCAGAGCAGGGGTTGGCCCTACAGAGTGGCCCTGGGTGTGCTCTGCGGAACGGCCGCTGGTGGGACCAGGGTTTCACTGGCACTTAGAAAGCACGACTCCTTCCCGGCCGGGCTGGGCAGGAGGAAGCCGGGTGCAGTGTCCACCGGCACCGGCCTGTGGGCCCCACAAGCCACAGAAGAATTTGTGCCATTGGCCCAGAAGTCTTTCAGAAAGCGCCCCTGGACACCAGGGTGCAGACGCCGTGTACTCATGAGAAGAAGATTCCAGAACCAAGCGAGTTGCTGCTGCAGCAGTTTCCTGTGGTTGTGTAAGAGCTTAAAACACCCTCAAAGCCCGAAAGACCCCCCACTTCCCAGTTTGCAGCCCCTCGGCACAGGGGACTTGGGTCCACAGCTGCTTGTGCCCAAACCCTGGGCACCTCTTGACGCATTCGGTGGGGGAGGCAGCTCTGAGGGGAAGAGAGTCGCCCCTCCTCGATGACTTCCACCGGGGTCCTGTGGCCTCTGGAGGCCACTCAGGCCCCATCCCCTCCTCAACGATCGGCCTCTGTGACCCCCTGCCTGCCAGCCAGGTTTGCTGTCCAGCCTCCCCTGATCATGCCAGGCCGGAGAAACTCAATCCCACCGGGCCATGGGACATAGGCCCCTCCCAGAGCAGACTGGGTACCCACAGCCCCCTCCACACCCCAGGAGAGGGGTCACAGCAGTGCAGGTCACTGGGGCCGCCAGAGAGGCCGCTGGCCACTGTGCCCACCTGTGGCGGCTTGTCACTTCCAGAACCCCAAGACTGGCATTGTGTAGAGCTCTTAAACCAGACGAGAGGTGCCCACAGGAACTCTTGGTGCGGGGCTGTTGACCGAAAACAGCGCACTGCCCAGCCACTCTAGATGTGGACTCGGGCACGAGGTTTCCCTTCCACGTGGACTCCTGTGTCAGTGTGGGAACCAAGCGGGACACAGGACAGCAGGACACTGGTCTCATATATAAGCCTCAGGTGGGAAGAAGAAAACGGAAAGGTTTCCTGCCCTGCGCAGGTTGAATTCCGGGTCTTAGCTGCTCACAGAAGAGCCAGGGCCACAGCTCTGTCACCCAGGCAATGACCCCAGAGGAGCTGCGTTGGGAATCAGCAGCTGCTGGACGCCGAGCGGAGACCGGAAGCTCAGAGCGGAGACCGGAAGCTCAGAGCCGCGATGGGGTTGTCACCCCCACCCCCAGCTGCCACCACACCTGCCTGGAAGCCCGAGCTGCAGCCACCAGAGGAGACAAGTGACAGCAGCCACCCCCACCACACCCTGCCCTCCAGGTCTCACGGGAAGACTCGCAGTTGGCTGAGGTCCCCATTCTCGACAAGGCTGCTCCCTGCAGCCACCCCTGACCCCCGAGCGGGAACGGGCTGAGATCCCCTGCTCCGACCTCAGCGCGGGTGACACGGGCATCGCCTGCCACATGGGCACCGGTGACAGCTGCCAATCCCAAGGACGGCGCCCAGTTCTGGGTGTCGCGCAGCAGCCCCAGTGGGCACCAGTGTTGTTCGCGTGTTACTCTGACTTGATTGCAGCCTCCGAGCGGGTCTGTGCCGTGCCCAGGGCCATGCTGCCAGCAGATGCGGAACCGGGCTTCGAACCGTTCACCTCGCCGTGAAGCCTCATTTGCTGTGTCACTGTTATGGGCGCGTTTATTTTTATTTATTTTGAGACAGGGTCTCTCTGTGTAGCCCAGGCTGGCTTTGAACTCACCACAACCCTCCTGGCTCAGCCTCCAGAGTGCTGGGATTACAGGCCTGCGCTGCCCCAACTGCTTATCATAACAGAGGGACCCCTGGTGGGGAGCAGCCGCTGGGCTGGGGGTGGGCCCTGCTGCTGCTGGGGGGGTCGGGAGGCTGTGACCACCCCAGGCAGTGCGCACTGGCGGGTCCCACAGTCACCATAGCAACCCCCTGGTCCATTCCCAGGCAAGGCAGGAAGCCCCCTGTCTCTGCCTCTCCCCACTGTGGCTTTGAAGGATGATTTCTTCAACCATTCGACAAACACCAAGTGCTGCCTGCTGGGGGCGGGGGCAAACTCCCCGGAGGCTTCCAGGCCTGACAGGAGCCCAAGGCACTAGGGAAGGGTGGGCGGGGGATGCAGGGGAGCAAGTGAGTCCTCCGGGGCCTTGGGGCAGGGAGAGGACACCCCCACCTGCACAGCAACCATGATGCAGTCAGCGACTTATTAGTCTGCAGAAACACAAACCCAGCATCACTGGGTCTTCAGATTCACCAAGGAAAGAGCCAGGTTTCTATGTGAGACCTTTCCATGTTTAAAATACTGGCAATCAGTTTGAGCAGTTGGGCTCACAGGCACCGTTACACAGGTTGTGCACTGCACAACTCTAGGGACACAAATGCTGTGTTAGTTCAATGAGCAGGGCTCCCTGCAGTTTTGTCCTGCGCACTGACCCCGGATGTATGGATTCTGTCCTGCCAGGGCCCCAACCAATGCTGAATATCCAGCCAGAGGCGTCTGGGCAATGGTGGCAGAGTCTCCACTAGAAGCTGCCAAAAATGTCAAACAGGCTCCCTGCGTGTGAAGAAGTGTTCACCACAGATCGCTATGAAAAAAGAGCAGATTATAAAACTATGAACAGAGCATAGCTCAACTTTCCAGGTGGTGCTGTTGTTTTTGAGACAGGGTCTGACTCTGTAGCCCAGGCTGGCCTCAAACTCCTGGTGACCCTCCTGCCTCAGCCTCCTAGATGCTGGGATCAGAGGCGTGAGCCACCACCCCGGCTATAGCTCAACTTTTGAAGCTAAAAGCCCCAGCAATAAGCTGTCTGGAAGGCTGAACCTCAAATGGAGCACCAGCGACCCCCAAGAGGCAGGATATCAGATTTCTTTTTTTCTCATCTGTGTTTCCTAATTTTTTTTTCAGAAAACGTTCTTTGTTTCACGTGAGCACGTTAAGCACTCCCGTCACCAGACCTGTCACCAGACCCGTCACCACACCCGTCACCAGACCCCTCACCAGACCCGTCACCAGACCCGTCACCACACCCGTCACCACACCCGTCACCAGACCCGTCACCAGACCCAAGTACTGAGTTACAGAGCAGCGTGCTGATCCTGAAGATTCTCGTGAGACGCGGCCACGTCCGCCATCGGAGTCTGGTATTCGTGGCCGTGTCTGCCTAGACAGGGCATTCAGCAACAAGTCTCAGCTCTGCAGTGCAGACAGGCGTTCGTGGCGCCCAGATCCGCTCTCCTGGGTGCGTGCAAATTCCTAACCATTCGCGTCCCCTGGGTGGCCAGGGATGTCGCACAGTTTTCCATATATTTATTTGCCATTTATACGTCTTCATCTGAGAAAGATCTGTTTCTCTCAGGTGCCGTTTCCGGATTGGGTCTTTACATTTGAGAGGTCTGATTTTTTTCTGAGTTCTTTATATACTCTAGATAGTACTTTATGTAGAGATACATACTTTATTTACTTTATGTGCTCTACACAGCAGCCCTTTGTCTGAGGAACAGCTGGGTCATCTCTTCACTCTGTTGATTTACTTTGCTGTGCAAAAGCTTTGTAAGCAGACGAGATCACAGCTGTTGATTCTTGTGTTAGCTCCTGTGCAAACCAGGTTTTGCTCATAAAGTCTTTGCCTGCACCAGCATCAAGAGTTCTACCTACTCCCTCTTCCAGCAGACCCAGGACGTCTATTTTAAATCTCTGATCCATTTTCATTATAGTTTAGTGCCGGGTGAGAGACGTGGGTCCCGCTGTGGTCTGGGCCCGGGGGAGACAGTCTTCCCAGCACGTTACTGAAGGGGGTCCCCTCCTCCCGGTGGGTGTGCCTGGCACTCTGTCCAAGATCAGGGGACCGAAGGTGTTCAGAGCTGCTTCTGCAGCTAATGTGCTTCACCAACAACGCTCAGTTCTGCTTTTCGGGGCACCACGCAGCTGCCGTCGCAGCAGTTTACACTAGGGCTCGGAGTCAGGCGCGTGGTGCCCCGCCTTGCCTGAGCCCCAGGGGCGCCTTTGCTAGTCTAGGTCTCCTCTGCTTACAAATGAATTTTAGAATTGTTTTCTCCAGTTCTGTGGGATATGCTGTTGATGGCTTGGTCAGGCCGGGATGTAGCTCAGTGGCTCAGCGCCTGCCTGGCAAGCTGCGGTCCTGAGTTCCACCCTG
Source organism: Hydrochoerus hydrochaeris (assembly GCA_004027455.1). Classification (NCBI taxonomy): domain Eukaryota; kingdom Metazoa; phylum Chordata; class Mammalia; order Rodentia; family Hydrochaeridae; genus Hydrochoerus; species Hydrochoerus hydrochaeris. Next base: position 16,926 of record PVLA01012057.1, read on the forward strand.
GCACCGGCACAGTAAATCTGCAGGAGTTTGGGAGCATGGCCATTGCCACCGTGTTATCCTTCCATTTCCATTTTCTGACGCCCTTTGGAGAGGACTGCACTTTTCAATAGAAAGGTCTTTCCCTAGATCAATTCCTCGGTGCTTCGTTCTTTCTGGCTGCTGTGGTGAAGGGTGTGGCTTCCCTAATTTCTCTCAGTGAGCTTGTTATTTGTGTACAGCGAGGCTGTTGGGTGTTGAGTGTTGACTTTTTATCCAGCTACATGACTGAACTTGGTTATTACATCCCGAAGCCTGTTGGTGGAGTTTCGGGGTCTTCTATGTAGAGTATTATATGATTCACAAACTTCTTCCCTTCCTGCCCTCACTCCTTTTCTTCCTCTTGGGCGCTGCCCTGGCTCATGTTTCCAGAACCATGTTGTATAAGGGTGGTGATGGTGGGCACCCTTGTCTTGTTCCTGATTCTAGAGTGAAAGTTTCCACTTTCTCCCTTTAGCACGATGTTGCTTCTTGGTTTGTCATAGATGGGTTAATCAGACTGCGATAAAGACCACTAATTCCTGTGTTCTGTGAGTATTCAGGATGAGTGGGTGCTGGGCTTTGTGAAACACTTCTATCTATTCAGGAGATCACAGGCCAGCTGGGGATTTAGTTCAGCAGCATAAGTGCCTGGCTTGCAAGCATGCAGTTGTGAGTTCAATTTCCGGTACCTATTAAAAAAAAAAAAAAAAAAGAAATTTCCTACTTTTAGCTGGGCATGGTTGGTCATGGTGCATGATCATCTTGATGTTTTGCTGAATTCTATTTGTACCTTATTGAGGGTTTTGGCATGTATGTTTATCAGGAAGATCGGCCTGTAGTTCTGTTTCATGGTTGGAACTTCCTCTGCTTTTGCTCTCAGGGTAATGCTCGCTTGCTTTCAGGAATGAATCTGGGAGTACTGCTTCAGTTTCACATGAGAAGAGTTTGAGAAGTAGAAGCATTATCTTCTCAAAATTTCTTGAAGAATTCAGCAGTGAATCTCTTAGGATCTGGGCTTTTCTTTGTTGGTAAGTTTTTAATTATGTCTTTTTTTTTTTTTTTTTGGTACCAGGGATCGAACTCACAACCTTGCACTTGCCAGGCAGGCGCTTATGCCGCTGAGCTAAACCCCCAGCCTTACTTATGTCTTTTTAAAATTATTTTTTAAAATCATGTCTTTAATTTCATTCACTGATATTGGTTTATTTAGAAATTTTATACCTTCTTGATTCAGCCTTGGCAATTCATAGAATGGTTTTTTGTTTTTGTTTTTTGGTACCAGGGATCGAACTCACAACCTCGCGCTTGCCAGGCAGGCACTCAAGCCGCTGAGCTAAATCCCCGCCTAGCTCTGCTAATTCCTATGCATCTAGGAACCTGCCCATTTCTTCGTGCTTTCTGTCCTAGAAAACAGGTTCTCGGAACAGTGACTGATGACCTTCCACATTTCTGTGGGGTCTGCTGGGATTTCATCTCTAACTGTGTAGATTGGAGTCTTTTCTTTCCTTTTTTTTTTTTATAAAGGTTGGTTAAGTGTCAATTTTACTTATTTTTTCAAAGAACCAATTGTCCTACCCATTGATTCTGTGTATTATCTTCTCTTTTTCCCCCACCTTTTATGAGAATGGAAAGCTCTGTGTACTGTCTTCTCATCTCCGCTGCATTACCTTCTGCTCTGAGGTAACTCCCTACCCCGTCCAGGCTTTGGTCTTCACCTGCTCTACTTTTTCCAGGAGCTCAAGGTTCAACATTAGGTTGTTCATTTGAGCTCACTCTGTTTTTCTGATGTGAGAATTCACTGCTATAAATTTCCCTCTTAAGACTGCTTTCACGGCATCTGGTAAGTTCCTGTATGTTGTAATGACTTTGTAGCCGAATTGCAGGAACTATCTAATTTCTTCTTTAATGTCACCTGTTTCTCACTGGCTTGCCAGTGCAGTGCATTAATTTCCTAGAGTTTATGAAGTTCTGTGGTTTCCTGTGACGTGGATTTCCAATTGATTGCACTGTGGTCTGATGGGATCGTTTCGGTTCCCTACATTTGTGAAGCATGTTCTGTGTACCAGGGTACGGTCCATTCTGGAGATCGTGCCGTGCGTGGCTGAGAAGAATGCGTGTCTGAAGTTGCGGGTTCTTTAGACACCTACTAAGTCCATTTGCTCAAAAGACTGGTTCATTTCAGATGTTTGTGTTTTGTTGCTGTTATTCTCCAGTTGGTCTACCTGTGACAGTGGGGTACTGATGTCACCCATTACACTTGTGTGAGTGCTCCTGTGATTTTTCATGTATTTGTTTTCTATAGCTGGGTGCGGTGGTATTTGGTGCATATATATTTATGATTGTTATCTCTTCCTCTTGGATTGTTCCTTTACAAGGATATAGTGACCTTCTTTATCTCTCTTAATCAGTCCTGACTTGAAATTCACTTTGTCTACAAATAGAACAGCTCCCTCTGCTGCTCTGTGGGCTCCTGTCACGTGGAGTATTGTCTTCCATCCTCTGACTTTCAGACTATGAGTTTCCCTCTGGATTAAACGTGTTTCTTGTGAGCAGGGTACTGCTGGATCCTGCTTCTCATCCATTCTGCTGCCTGCGCCTTGTGACTGGGGAATTGAGAGCATCTGTGTGATGGTTACAGTTGATCTGCACTGACTGGTCCTTGTCATACGATTTTCCTGTTGTTGCTTCTCTTCCTCTCATCCCTGTCTAACGGCTGCCCTGCCTGGTGGATTCCTTCTGTTGGGGCTAATGGAGCTGTAGTCCTCACTAGCTCTTTCTGGAATGTCCTTCAGAACATTCTGGAGTGCAGGTTTGGTGGCCGTGAATGTCTCCAGGTGTTCTTTCTCGTGGAAATGTCTTCCTTCCTTCCCTAGCGATTCTTTTTTTTGGGGGGGGGGACAGGGAATTGGTCCCCTTGTGAAAGATGGCTTCGGGGTGCATCAGCATACGTCTCCCTGTAGGGCCTGGTACCTTCACTCCAAGCTGTTGCTGAGGGTCTGCTCTGATTCTACGGGATTTTCCTTTATAGGTGATTTGATTCTTTTCTCTGATGGCTTTAATATTCTGTTCTTGGGGTGAATTTCTGGGATCTTGACTAACATATGCCTTGGTGTAGTTTTTTTGATAACGGCCAACTGGAGTTCTCTCTCTCTCTCTGACTTAAGCGATGTCAGCGCGTTTTCCATGCTTGGGACGTTTTCCTACCATCACTTCGTGAACAGGCTCATTTTTCATGGCCTTTGCGCGGCCTCCTGCTTCTCCCCTCAGCCCGATCATCTTACGCCATTCTTCTCTGTTATACGCAGCTCTCGGGGAGCTCTCCCACGGCCCCCCGCCATCTCTAGTGCATCTTCTCATGACTGCTCACCGCAGTCCCGTCTTCTACAGCCGATACTCTGCCCTCACGCTGGTTCATTCTGCTGCATATACTTTCAGGGAAATTTTTAATCTCCCGAGCATCTGTTTGAATCTGTTCATGTTCTATTTCTGCCCTCTGTTGAGCGTTTACGGCATCCTTCATTTTCCTGGGCTCCTCTGTGCTTTAATCTGTGTCTTTGCAGAAGTCACTAAGTGTGTATTTCATGTCCATCGCCCCTTCTGTAGGTAGCTGAGAGATGGTTTCTGTAAAGCTCATCCATCGCTCTGTTATCCCCACTGCTCCCACGTCACGCATTCCAGGTGGGAAGCTCTTGGATTGTTCCCTTGCTGTCCCTGGGTTTGCTTTCGGTGAGGTCTGCAGTTGCGCCTGTGCTCCCATGTCTTCTCCTTTCTCTGTGTCTTTGCTGTTGTTTCTTTGTTTTTTAGTTTAATTCCTGGGTGGGGCTTACAGCAGGGGGCTTTTTGCTGTGATTTGAAACTGTGGAAATGAGCACTTCTCAGGCGTCTTCCAGGTGTCCCCGGCTTCTGGGCTTTGAGTCTGTTACAAGGTCCCACCCCCTCAGTTTACCCGGGAAGAGGAGGCACTGCCTGTGGGCCCTGGCTTTGGCCTTGGCCTAAGCGTCGTCTGTGACCGTCAGGCGAGCTCGGCCCTGGCACACAAAGAAAAGCAACTGACCAGAACAATGAGGCCGCCTGGGCTAACGCAGTGACATCGTAATAATGACGGCGTCAAACAGCCTGCAGAATGACACGCAGCGGTCCGATCTGTCAACTTTAACAATGGACACAGTTTATACTTATATAACAAAATCTAAAAACAGACCAGGGCCAGAGGTTTAGCTCAGTGGTGTAAGCACGAGATCGTGAGTTCGATTCTCGGTACAAAAAAAAAAAATGTATACAGCAACTATCCCTCAGTATGGTGATTCTAACCTGGGGGGGTTAAAGGGATTAGAGGGAAACTAGAGAAACAGGGGAGGAGGGTTAGAAGCAAGGCTGGAGGAAAATGAGGGTCAGGCAAACTGAGAAACTGGGGGAGGAGACAGGAGGGAAACGGAGGACAAATAAACACAAGGACGGGGCAGAGTAACAGGAACAGGACTGGGGCGCCGTCCACACCCACACAGAAACGAGCAAGAGGAGAGGACACGGCCACTCCGGTGGGTCCCTGCTGGCCCATGTGGGACCTCCCAGCAGCGTCCCAGCGGGGCCGTGGTGACCTCGGCGGCCAGCACCTTCACTCCTGGCGTCCGGCTGTGAGGCCAGAAGCGGGTGGCTCAGCCTGAGCTCGCCGCGAGCCTCGGGCAGGCTTGGACTCGCTCTGCCTCCCCTACGCTGAGACCACTGAGGCCGAGGGGATGCGGGGACGGAGCTGCTCACAGCTGCCCAGCGCACTCAGCGGCCTCTCCCAGAGCCAGCGGCCGGCCGGCCACCCTCTCCCAGGAAACTCACCAGCCTCTGCTGTCCGCTGCTCTGTTCCACCAGTGCTTCTCTGTGGAGGCCTCTGGGCTCCCCGGGAGTCACCCCCTGTCCCGCACAGTGAGAAGGCGCTAACCCTAACCCCAACCCTAAGCCCCCTCCTGCACTGGTCTCTCAGCTCTTCCCATGGGCTGCAATTCCCACACCAGATCCCTGCTGGGCCCGGGACCCGCTTCTCCTTCCTCCGCTTCCTCACATTGCTCTGTTCCAGCATCTGGACCCCAAATCTGTGTGCCAGGCCTGAGCTGGCCCTGCGGGTGCAGCGCCCACCCTGGAGAAGATGGAGCAGGAGGGAGGGGAGGGAGGGGGACGAGGACGAGGACGAGGGCTCGCGTTGCGGCTGCAGCCTGAGCCGGAAGCAGGTCCTGTCTCCTTCCAGGGGCCAGGGTCTGGGCCCGGGGGTGGGCAGGGGGGGCTCTCACCTGCCTCTTCAAGCACCCGGTGGCCCCAGGTGTTGCTCGTGGCCCTGGTGCCACCTTCGCCACCTTTTCCTCGTTTCTTCATCTCCCAACTCCAGTCTCCCTCTCAGCACCACGGAGAACTTAACCCAAGTACCTTTTCCCAGTTAAGGCCCCAGGCCCGAGCCCTGGGCATGGGCTTGTCCGTGGAGCCCCCTTCGGCTCACTTCACAGGACGTGGGGAACCTTCTGGAAGCAGCGGCTCGGACCTGACCTCTGCTCCTTGCTGAGCAGCTCATCTCGGGGCCCACGCTGCCCCGGGGAGTAGGCACAGGACTGTCCTGCCGGTATCACCCCAGAGCGTGACTCACCCAGGAGAGCAGGACAGGGAGGGGAAACAGAGGCACCCTGGGCAGGGCAACACTGGCCCTGACCACGTGCTGGGTCCAAGTCCACGGGGCCCAGGGCTGCAGGAGCCCAGTCATGAGTGCGGCTGGCTCCCAGGGCCACGGAGCGGTGGCGTTTGGCACGTGCCCCCCCAACCCTCCCACAGCAGGCAGGCGAGTTGAGGCCAGGCCAGGGGCGCACACAGCTTCGCCTGGTCCCACTGCCCGAGACCCTCACTGAGGGCAGGGCCGGGCACTCCCCACAGCTGCAAGCAGCAGCCGGGCCCAAGGCTCAGCCCAGGCATCCCGGCCCCACAGTGTGTCCACGGCCAAACCCAGGGGGATCCCTGCCCCGGGGGTCCGCCCTTTCCCCAACCCCCAACCCTCCAAGCCCAGCTAAATGCCCGAAGCCACTCTGGCTGAGTTCTGGGTCCCCATGGGACTTGTGCAGCAAACGCTGTTCCCCAGCTCGGGGACAACCCTGGAAAGGTCATCACAGCCAGGCCAGCAGATGCAGGCCACCCAAGCGAGCCCCGGGCCCCACACCGGCCAGCCTGCAGCTTTGTTTGGGGAGCCCTGAGTTCAAACCCTAGCACTGGCGCTTTCTCCCTCGTGACCTCGGGGGAGTTTATCTGTGCCTCAGTTTCTACAAAATGGGACAAAAGCAGTGGCTGGTTTTACAGCTGTGAGGAAGAGGCTCCGCGCTGTGCCTGGCCTGTGATGCCGAGCAGGAAGATGCCGACTCTGTGCTCTCGGCAGAGAAACCGCCAGACAACTGCCAGACAACTCCATTTTTTTAAAAACACATTTATTCCTGTAAACCGTCTGGGGCCAGAGCTGGCCGTCACATCCCATACAGTGTGGTCTTTGTCCCGAAACAAAAGGAGCAGGGAGTAAAGGAAAGGGAACCCTAGAAACTGTGCTCCCCAGGAACCGAGCCAAGCCCATCGCCCCTCAAACTCAGCAAAGCCAATGCGGAGCGAGCAGGTGGGAGGCTGGGCCGTGGTGCCCTTGCCGAGTCCGGCTGCCCACACGCCTCCCAGCCTCCATCCTGTCCCCGGGGAGCCCCTGAGGTCACCCCAGCCTCAGCAGCCTCCTCACTCCAGGAGATTTCAGCCCCAAGGATGGGGGCGGGGTTCCAGACCCCATGGCGAAGCTACTGCCAGGCATGTTTTAAGGCAAATGTTAGCATGTCTCACTCGGTCAGGGCCAGACCTAGACTTCGCACCACTGAGCAACTCTGTCTCCATGCAACTTTGGGCAGGCGTGGGATGAGGCCGGGAGCATATCCAGGTCTGCGCCCACTGATGGGTCGATGTGTGTGCTCAGGGAGGCTGCAGCAGCCTCCGGTGCAGCAGCAGCCTAGCAGGAAGCAGGAGGCTCAAGGAAACCAAGATGGCTCAAGACAGGGCCCAGAAGCGACTCGAGGCCTCGGTGCTTAGAACAGGGGGCAATGAGGAGCACAAGAGAAACACCAGGCACCGGGGCCACCCTGGAGGCACTGGGGCTGATGGCGTGCATGACCCCGAACGGATGTTCCTCTAGGGAGAGAAAAGAGGGAGGAAAAAGAGAGCAAAGAAAGACGTCCCATGACGGGACACAGTGGGGTCAGCAGGGGACAGGGAAGGGGCCCTGGGCTGCAGGCCCAGGCGGTGGGCGTGGCCTCTCGCCGCCCGTCCTCTCCCTGGTGGCCAGCGTTCCCACGGCGCAGGACAGGGTCACTCCGTCTGGGCGTCGTAGTTGGCGCCCCCCGCCTTCTTCAGCTCGTGCTTGATGAAGTCTTCCTCCAGCTCCTTCCGGTCACTGATCACAAACTCCTTCGCAAAATTCTGCAGCGAGAGGAAACGCGGAGCTGGTCAGGCGGGCGTGAGGGACCCGCCCAAGGCTCAGGACTGGAAGTCGCAGAGAAGAGGGGCGTTGGCGGCAGTGCCTCGGCCAGAAAAGGGCCCGGCGGAGACCAGATCAGCAAATGGGCATGGCCAGGGCTGGACAGGGGTGTGATTTTGGCTGCCACTGCCCGGCAGGGTGACCCTGGCAGGTTTCGGGCTCACTTCCTCCTCAGGGAGGAGCTGACGAGCTTAGACAGGCAGGGCCGGGTGTCGCTCAGTGGCTCAAGTGCCTGCCTGGCAAGTGCAAGGTCCCAAGTTCAAGTCCCAGTACGAAAGAAAGAAAGAAAGAAAAAGAAAGAAAGAAAGAAAGAAAGGAAGGAAGGAAGGCAGGCAGCAGGGCTCGGGTAAGAGCTCAATACCACGCTCCCTGGAGGAAGGGAAGAGCCAGGAAGGGCGGGAGGAAAAGGGAAGAAAGGAGGAGAGAGAAGGGGGGGCAGGAGCCCTGGTCTGGAGCCCACTGTGCTCGAACGCCCATCCCATAGCTGATCCCCAGTCCCCACCTGAGAGGCCGCCATGCCTGGCTCCTGCGAGTGGCTTTGGCCAAGGCTGGTCGCAATGACGCAGGGCTTCTGGCCAGGCCTGAGGCTCAGCCTGGCGGGGCGCCAGGCTTCTCAGTCCCGCTCAGTTACTGGAGCATGGCACACATTCATTCACCAAGCACAAGGGCAAGGAGGGTGGGTGTGCTCATGGCACCCTGTGGGGATGTGGCTCTCCCCACGCAGCCCAGGGCTGCACACGGACGGGCAGGCAGTGTCCGTCCAGCGGCTCAACCAAGGCCCAGGGATGACCAGTCACTGCGTGTGGATCTTCAGACTTCGATAAACCAGGGAACCTTCAGCTAAAAATGCAAGGGCCTCCAAAGGGGCTGCCGAGAACCCCATGGGAAAGGACGGGCCGCCGTGCGCCCCACCCCTAAGGGCCACCCCGGGCGCGACCTCGGCTGGGCCACAGGGAACTCCGGAGAAGGCCACTCCACCACAGCGTGCAGGCCGGGGCTGGGGGCTGGAGACAGGAACAGGAGTGACAGAAAGGCCAGGAAGGCAGTGCAACTCTGCACGTGAAAAGGGCGGGACTGAGCTCAGAGCCCCCCAGGAGGTTTTAAAAACGCCCTGGGCAATGATCAGTCCTACCAGCCCGAGCCCTTGCCCAGGGCCACAGAGCAAGACCAGGCAAGAGAGCAAAGCTGCCCCTGAGGGTCCCCTCCTTCTGGAGAGACCACACTACCTTGGAACTAGACCAACACTGTGACCGTCCTAAATGCCACGAACCTGGGCCTTTAAAATGGCAAATGTGTCAGAAAAATCCTCCACCTAAAACCCAGGTGTAATCCCAGAACTCAGGAGGCTGAGACAGGAGGGTCCCTGTGAGTTCAAGGCCCTCCTGGGCTAAACAGCAAGATCCTGTCTCAAAATAAATTTTTTAAAATAAGTAAATGGATAATTTTATGGGAAACAAATTTCATCCCAATTTTAAAAAGAAGGCAAAAGTCTTTAGACCCCCTAGGAGAGTCTTTAAGGTCAAGTTCTGCCACACAAACCATCAGCAGAGAGCGACTCGGGGCTGGCGACATTCATGGAGAGCTGGCAGGTGCCAGGCAGGGCTGCGCAGGCTTCCTCCTGGAAGCTTCCCTCCCTCGGCTTCATATTTAGTTAAGATAAAGCCCAGGGCCCACCCAGACCTAGAGGTCCCCGGCCTCTGCTGAGCTTGTGTGGGCAAGGACCTCACAGGGCTCAGCATGGCAAAGCAGAACCAACCGAAACCAACCAGCAGCTGCCTCTGTCAACCCCGGCTGGGGGAGGGGCTGTATTGCCTCGGCTGCTCTGGAAGGAAGTCCGAAGTCCCCTGCCTGCGACAGCTATATATGGCCATGTAAAGTGCAGAGGACTCTAATGTTCTTCCCCAATCAGTTCTTGGATCTGGATTCTGAGGGAAGAAATTTAGGGCTAGGCATCATGGTGCACGCCTGGAACCCAGCCCTTTGGGAGGCTGAGGCAGGAGGGCTGCAAATTCAAGCCCAGCCCGGACAACACTGACAACTTAAAGGAGCCCCAGTCTCAAAAGCCAAAAAAGGCTGGCCATGTGGCTCAGGGTGAAGGCCCTGGGTGCCATCTCCAGCCCTGCAAAAAAGGAACTCAGTCAGGTCTAAGCAGCCTGCAGGGAAAGAGGAACCGCACACAGCTCGGCCTAAGACGGCAGGACAGGCACACAGCCGCCCTTGGGAGGGACAGTGACGTGGACGGAAAAATCACCCCTCAAAAGCTGCCCAGGGCGGGGACACCAAGGCAGCCCCACCGTGGGTGCCGCATCCAGACGCGGCTGGCCCGAGGCTGGGCAAGGAACCGGCTCCAGAAAACACTCAAGAAGACAGCGCGTGGTCCCTGGCGATGCCCAGAGAAACTGAGTCACCATGATAAGCAGGGCCCGCCCCGGCGGCCCTCAGCCAGGTGACCGCTCCCTCCGCGGCGAGTGGCAGAGGACAGCACCTTGGGTTTTCCGATCACAGGGTGTGTTTGTGTGTACAAACCCTGAGGCTGGGGAGGAACCACGAAGTCCAGATCTGGACAAGCTTGGCCGCCTCTGGCTGCCCACAGCCCAGCACCCCGCAAACAGCTGCCGGGCTGGGGCAGGTGACGGGCCCCAAGATGAGTCCGGACTCGGAAACTGTGTTAGGGTCCGGCACGCAGACGGCACACAGGGAACGACCAGGGTCCCCGCAGCCACGGTGACAAGAGAAGAAGGAACCTGGGGGCCGTGAGCTTAGTGACTTTTTATCCAAATTCGTGCCTTTGAAACACTGCAGCCGGCACGCACCACGGGCATCTAGGACAGTGGGGCGCTCAGCCTGTCACCTCTGCCAGCACCTGCCTGAGGAGCCACCCGAGGTGATGAGGCCAGGGGCTGGCGGGGTGCTGGGGCCAGGGCCAGGTCCTGGGCACCGGACCCCTAACTCTGACCCAATCCCCGGGTGCCCACCCTTCCCCCAGGCCCAGAGCAGCAGTCTTGGGCTGCGGGGACAGCACAGAGCTCTGAGTCCCCAGAGTCCTGTCCAGGAAGCGCCCTCCAGTCCACACCTCCCGACACGGCGTGTGGGGTCCCCTGGGTGCTGCTGCCACACGGCCTGAAAACATGGGAGTGCCGGGCGGAGGACGCACTGTGTCCCTGCAACTGTCCTCTGTGTGTCCCTGCCTCAAAGATGCGAAGTGGGCACTGATGGACAGAGGGCGTGGGGAGGGCGTGGGGAGGGCGCGGCCTCCGCGCTGGCCTTGAAATGTGTGTGTCCCCACCTCACCCAGAGGGACGCACACAGCAGGCCCTGCACACACGCGCCCACCGAAAGACAGAGGTGAGAAGAGCGTGCCTGCCAGCCTTGGTTTTAAACCAGCCCTTCACTTCTGAGCGGCTCCCGCTGCCTGGTCTAAACCCCAGCTCCAGCCCCAGAGCATGCGGGACAGTCAGGTGCCTCTCGGGGAGCTCTTCATCCACACACGGGGTGGGGTCGCCGCCTAGGGTTGGGGGTCCATCACCAAGGGCCGCTCCTCTTCCCTCCACCCCCAAGTTCCGCTCTTTGCAGGGGGGCCTGGGAATCCCTCCTGGCACGGACACTGGCCGGGAGCCCCAGAGACGGGCACATCTGAAGCTGGGCCCCAGGGCAGCCCCAACCCAGGCGCAGATGGGCGCAGGGCAAGTCCCAGAGGCCAGGGGGCGAGGAGCCCAACAGCAGAGGGTGGGCACAGGGAGGCGGGCGGTCACTCGGTGGGCGGGGCGGGACGTCCCCTGTGCAGGGCACAACGCGGTTACTGAACTACTCTCCTCCGGCCTGGGGCTCTGAAACGCCCTGAAGGCAGCAATCTAGGGCCAGCCGGAGCCTGCCTGTGCCCATCCTATGAAAGGAGGGAGCTGAGTGAAGTTTGGGGGCATGTAGGAGGCTGAAGCGGGAGCACTGCGCCTCCCAGCCCAGCCTGCACAACTTAGCTACTAGGTAAGACTTGGTATAAAGATTCAAGACCTAAAAGGGCAGGGTGGGGGTTGGTTCAGAGGGAAGGCCCAGCTCCAGGACTGGGAGGAGAAGGGGAGGGAACGGAGACTGTGGGGGAGTCCCAAGGGTCTCGGGGTCCCCCCAGCCCTCCAGGGACCTTCACCCGAGCCCTGGAGCGTGTGGACACAGCCACCTCTGATCAGGCACAGCGGGGGCTGTGTGTGGGCTTCCGGTCCCCCATGCCTGGCAGAGGAACCCCAGGGGAGCCTGCTCCTCCTCCACAGCCCGAGGGGGCCGGGGCAGAGGGCACCTGCTGGTCGCACAGCTGCCTCTGCCCACCTCTGCCCACAGGTGAGGAGGATGCGGGAACCAAGCCTCGGCTGGCAGCCTGCACCCTGCCAGGAGGAAGGGCAGCTGGGGGCAGGAGCGTGGGGCAGGAGCGCGGGGCAGGGCGCCCTCCCACGCCTGTTCTCAGGCGTCTGAAAGACCAGCGCTGTCGTCACTGGCTGGCACCGTGTAATTTACTCAAAAAGAGCAGGTTTTCAGCACAGCCCCTCATCATGAAGGGAAAAGCACACGGCTCAGACCGGGACAGCCTTGGCACTGCCCTGCCTGACACAGGCCCATGGCCACACCTGGGTGGGCACAAGGTGATCCCCCAGGCCAGCATCATACTAGCCCCCCACACCCAAGGGCTGCAGCATCCCCATGCCAGGCTCTCACCCTTGTGGCCAGCCCTAGTGCCTGGCTGCCTGCAGTGTGACCTGACACCTGGCGTGTGCCCTCCCCACAGTTGTCTGGGCCCCACTGTCTCCGGCTGCACCCAAGGCAGACAGCACCAATCAACCGCCCACCCCTCACCCCTCAGCCCCCTTCTTCGCCAGAGCTGACAAAGCCCCTGTGTGAGTCAAGAAGCTAGAGATTAAACTCAGGCTTCAGCTTCACTTAGCTTCTGCCTCATCATGCGGCCGAGTGCTCCCTGCCTCTTGGTCACACCACATTTGGGGACTTTTCCCAAGGAAATAGTTCAACAGAATTTGTTGGGGTTTTTTTTGTACTGGGGATCGAACTCACAACCTTGCACTTTCCAGGAAGGTGTTTGTGCCACTGAGCTAAATCTCCGGCCCCAACAGCATCCCTTAAAAATGGTATCATATATCCTCCAAGAAGATTGTTAGTAAGTTGTTCCCTTATTTCAACAAAAGATGAGCAAGTGCACACACTTTCTCCTTTCCCTTCTGCAGTGCCGGGCATTGAGCCCAGGTGCTGCCCTGAGCTGTGCAGCACATCCCAGCCCACTTATCATTTTCTGAGACAGGGTCTCACCAAGTGTTAAGTAGCCAAGGTTGGGCTGGAACGTGCCATCCTCCTGCCTCAGCCTCCCAGAGTGCTGGGATCACAGGTGTCACCACACCCTGGGATAAAAGAGCCAGGGGTAGAACACAGGGCGCAGGGCTGTTCCAACAGGGGCACAAAGCCACGGTCACTCTCCAGTGTGAAGCCTCTGGGGACCCCCTATCCTCCCAATAAAGCCCCACCTAACAGTGGCCTCTGAGTCCCCACATCCTCACTTCTGCCTCACACATGGCCCAAGACCTGGCCTCCCCTGCCTTGATTTCCCCATCTTCACACAGGAAAATCCCGCGGGCCGTCCTGGCACCACCGCCCACGGTGCTGGCCGCTTTCCAAAGGGCAGTCGGCAGTCTGTGCTGGGAAGTGTGACGCTGCCCTCCTGCATTCAGGCTGCACGAGGTCCCAGGACATGGCCTGGTCCTGGGCACATAGGGGCGCCCCATGGGCTGGGAGAGGCGCAGACACGTGGGTGAAAGAGCAGCCGGGCAGGGAGCGTTGGGGACGAAGACACCCAGTGACAGTGTCCGGAGCCACTCACTCGGCAGGGAGCACAGTCCGGCAGTGGCTCAGCTGCCAGGCCCAGGGCCCAGGTCTCCCGGCCTCAGGACAGGCGGGGAGCTCACCTGCCACCACCCGGGAACACGAAGCGTCTCCTCCTCCCCTTGCTGTGCGGGGCGCACTGCGTCCCGCCGCCCACGGTCGCCCTTTCTGGCCGAGTCCTTGAGGCCAGGCCACGGTGGACACCAATGTGGGCGGCTCCTGCTGGCCACCGCCGGCAGGGTGTGGGGTGAAGGCCCCAGTACTGCAAAGAGGAGGAGGAGGAGAGGGGATGTGGGAGACAGAAGAAGGGGAAGAAGGGTCAGAGCTGTTTTCCTTTAATTCCTCTAACAGCTCTGAAAATTTGCGTTCTCTCTGGCCTAAGTGGAAACACAGAGATTCTAGAGGTTACTCGGTCGGTCAGGGGCTGACGGAGCAGAGGAACAGCAAAGAAACACTCAGTGGCCCCCTTGGCCCATTCCAATTTGAAAGTCCCACCAGTACATTTAAACACAAATGCAAGTGGGCACAGTGGCACAAACCTGGCATCCCAGCACTGGGGAGGCTGAGGCAGGAGAGTCGCCAAGAATCTGATGCCAGCCTGAGCTATGCAGTGGATTCAAGGCCAGCCTGAACCACAATGTGAGACCTTGTCTCAAAAAAGGCAAACAAACAAAAAAACCCCACAAAACAAGCCCACAAATGAAAAAGAGGCGTTTCCCACAGGACTTCTGGGATCACCTATGTACGGGTCAGTCCGCGTCTAGAGGAGCAGTTTCCAGCTCGCTTGCTGCCAGGATCCCTGACGCAGCTACTGAGTGGCCCTGGGGCCAGGCAGCCCAGGGTCCTCGCTCCAGGGGGGCCACCGCACCCCGCAGCCCCTGTGCCAGGTAAGAGTTGGTGGGAGGGCGATGAACCCCCCAGGAAAGGGGATTCAAGCAGGGCAGAGGAGCAGGGCACACAGAGGCCAATTCCTCCTACAGATGGGGAAACTGAGGCCACAGAGGGCGGGAGCCTTGCCTAGGGCCAGAGCAGGGACAGACAGCTCCATGCTCTGCACCGCACACAGGAGGACCCTCACCCTAGTAGAGGCCTAGGGCTTCATGAGACCTTGGGAGCCAAAAGTCGGGGAGCTCGGTGGGGGAGGGGCCCTTCCGGGAGGCCCCTCAGAGTGGACCGCCCCAAGTCCCCACCCTATAACTAGTGGGATGACGCACAACGGGAACCTCAGCCCTTGGGAGGCCGAGGCTCCGTGAGGCCAGCCTGGAGCATAGTGCAAGCTCCCGTCTCAACACACCAGGAAAAGCAGAGTCATCTGGGCAGGGGGAGAACTGCGAGGAGTGAGCAGAGGCGCTGGACACAGTGGATGGCACTGACCAGAAGCGCGGTCATCGCTTGGGTGACATCGCCCAAGGGCTTGCGTGGCCCGGTAGACACTAACCCTCCAAAAGTAGCCGGACAGCCCAGACCGTGGGAACAGGTTCCTGTGCCTGTGAGCCCTGGGGTCCACTCCCGAGCATACAGTCCAGAGAGTCCCTTCACAAAGGACAGAGCGGCTGCCCAGCTGGAAACGCTGGAGAGCACCTTATTTATAAAAATAAAATCAGAAGCGGCTCCCGAGGCCGGCACGGGGAACAGTCCATGCAAGAGGCAGCAGCCGTGCAGCAGCGCTCTGCTGCCGGACGAGACCACCACAACCCTCAGGAGCCGCGGCCACAGGGCGGCCCGAGAGCTGGCGAGGCACGGGGAGGGGTGCAGGGCCCGCTCTCCACGGGGAGGCTGCATCGCGGAAGAACCAGAGGATGGAGAAGGGTCGGGGACCCCGAGTGTCCTCCTCAGCCCCTCCCAACACATGCGACTTCCCCACCACCAGCCTCCTCTGAGACCCGACAGACCCTAGGGAAAATAGACAAGACGGGTGAGCTGTCACGGGGTCCCCCACGTGAGAGACGCGGGGAGCGCAACTGAAGAGGAGAGCAGAGGGCGAAGGGAAGCAGGGAGGCGGGTCTTCTGCAGAAGGAAGGAACCCAGGGTGGCGGAGGGGACAGCACCAAGCACGAGAGGTAGGAGGGACCAGATGCCAGCTAGTACAGGGACCAGCTCCTCACAGTGAAGGTGTTGGTATGTTTCAGAAACAGGGACCAGCGCTGGGAGGGGGCTGTCACTCCAGCACTCAGGAGGCTGAGGCAGGAGGATCACCGTGACTTCGAGGCCAGCCTGGGAAATGCAGTGAGTTCAAGGTCAACCTGAACTGCGTAGTGACACGCTGTCTCAAAAAAATAAAGATGAAATAACAACCAATACGGACTAACGCAGAATTGTTAAATACTCGCTGGCCTCTCCCAGTCCCGCGGAGCAGCCATGGCGATGAGGAGGCCGCCAGGCGAGCGGCAGGGTGGACCGAGCCAGACCCCATCTGGATGTCACCAGCTCTGCCGCCCGGGTCTGACCTCCCGCGTGCAGCCGGGCTGCTTCTGAGTGTGCTTCTCACAGTGACAGCGGGGCGGGACAGCTTCCTCCCTCCTGAGGGAGCCCGGGACCTCACCCCAAGCTCTGACTCTAAACCTTCCTGCGCTTTGGTCCAGTTACCCGGCCTCGGATCCCTTCTGTGCGAGTGTGGCCAGGCGGCTCTGCCTGGGCGCCGCCAGCAGGACCAGGACCACCCCGCACAGCATGTCCGGGTGCTCGGACAGTGCAAATGCTGAGGGCGGGAGCGAGGCCTCCGCTGCCCTCCAAACCTGCAGAGCCTTCGTGAGGACAGAGCGCCAGCCCTCGGCCCTGGTCCAGCTCCAGCTGGGATCAGATGTCCTCTCTCGGGGTGACCCCTGCACGCACAGTGGCCGCCCCCGGCCGGGCCCCCGCCCACCCGCCCGGGCCGCCCCCTGGGCACGGCCGCACCTGCACCACCTCCTTCACCAGGGTCTTGTCCGTGCCGGTCTTGGCGCGCTGCAGCCCGCTGACGTTCTCGCCAATCCAGGTGATGAGGGCGAACTTGGACCTCTTGCTCATGGCGTCCCCAGTGGTAAAGCGCACGAAGGCGAACAGCCGGACGTCATCTGTGCCAATGGCAAAGAGCGCGCGGCTCAGGCAAGTCCCCGAAGCCACCTCGAGCGGGTGGGCAGGCAGGGATGAGCCAGCCCTGCTACCTGTGCCCGCCCCACACCAGGGTGTCCCAAGCTGTGACCCCAAAACCTTCCCAGGCAGTCAGATGTCCCCTGGGGCAGAAGCCCCTCCCGGGATCTCTGCTCTGCACACCTGCCTCCCCGGGCCCCCAGTGCCTCGCACCCGTGCTCCGTGCCGCCCAGGAGACAGCGACTATCCATGTGTTCCTCACAGCAGCGCTGGGCCACTGCCACCACCCAATTCCAGAACATTTCTGTCACCCCAGGAAACCCCGTGTCACGAGCAGTCACATCCCCAGCCCCCGGTGACCACGAATCTGCTCAGTCCCCGTGGATTTGCCTGTCCCGGACATTTCAGGTGAGTGACACCCTCGGCCATCCTCGGGAACTCTGGACACAGTGCTTGCTCCCAGGCTCGCTCCAAGGCTGGTGAGCCCCGCCACATGTGAAGACCATGCCCCTCACCCCACCGAAAGGGAGGTGTCTGCTGGCCCTGGCGGCCAGCCACAAGGTGTGACTGAGGAGTCACTGCGCTGCTGACACGGCCCCCTGGCCCCAAGGGACACCCTGCTGCAGCCAGGGCGCAGGGTGGGGGCTGCCCACAGCAGCTCACAAGAGGCCGCTGCAGCCAGGGCTGAGTTTTAGGGGAACACACACAGCCCCGGGGAGCACAGGGGAGCCCTCCAGCACCAGTGGTTCCCAGCATCCGGGGGCATCTGGGGAGCTAGCGGGTCATTTTCAGTGTCTACACTGCAGCGGGGACCAGAGGGGGAGGCGGCTGCACGTCTGAGAGGCCTCTCTCCTGGACTCCTCACGACACAGAGGACGTGGGGTCCATCTCCATGGTGACCCTGGGTGCCCGGGTGCACCCAGATCCAAGCTGGCAGTCCCTCCACGCAGGGAAGCTGCTGGGTCCACTTTTGGAGCCCCTGACCCTCTGTCCAGCCAGGTACCCAGCCTGTCTCCCTCGGTGACCTCCCCCTCCGCCAGTGTCAGCCAGCTTTTCTGTGCCTGGCCATTCCAGCACCCCCAGCTCTCCAACCTCACCCCTCCACCGAGGGAAGGAACTCAACTTCCTGCTGGACCCTGGGTGGCTCAGGTCCTGGAGGCTCAGAGCCCGGGGTCGCCCTGGACTGTAGACCTAGCAGTGGCCCAGTTATACCCAGAGCTCCAGGGCCAGGCAAGTCAGCCCTGCCCCCTGGGGCCCAGGGACCTTCCAGAACCACAGGCTGATGTCATTTCCATTATTGTGGGGGAGCTGGTGAGGAGGGTCGGAGCCTGACAATGGTTTGGTCAGCGGAGACTGCTGATGGCGCAGTCTCCGAATCCCACAGCTCAGCGGCCGGGCGGAGCCTGGAAAATGCAGGGTGAGCAGCGTTTCTGTGGCTTCACCCTGGCCTCCGTCCCAGGGACCCAGGAGGAGGAGGGTCCCGCCCACCTGGAGCCATGCTGGGCACCCCAGCTCCTGGGCCCCCCGCCCCGGCCTCCCACCAGCTCTGTGCTACCTGTGCTCTGACATGGGTATGCCAACACGTGTACCTTTTTGGGGGGTTTTTTTGGTACTGGGGATCGAAAACAAACCTCACTCTTGCCAGGCAGGTGCTGTGACACTGAGCTATGTCTCTGGCTACTGTACATGCCCACAACCATGCAGGTCACACTGCTCTGATGACAAAACCGGCCAGAAGCCTGGTCCCTGCCCTGTCCTCAGCCTGCTGTGCCCAGGATCCAGGGAGCTGGGGCTCCGCCTGCCCAGGATCCAGGGAGCTGGGGCTCCGCCTGCCCAGGATCCAGGGAGCTGGGGCTCCACCTGCTCCTGGGGAAGGCGACTCGGGAGCCACGGTTCTCAGTGTGGTCCTCGGACCCCCAGCCCCAGAAGCACCCGCAATTTCCATGTGGATATGGGTTCCCGGCGTCCAGCCCAGGCCCGCTCACCACGCACGGGGAACAGGGTGCAGGAGTACACAGGGCGGAAGTGCCCGCTACCCGCCCTTCCTGCCCTCGCCTGTCACTGGAAGAAATGCCCTGCAAGAGGCTCCCGCCCTGGCCAGCCTGCCCCTTCGGTAACACCAACTGCAGAGTGGATGCAAGGGTGGCCTGGTTCCCCCATGAGATGGCAGGGAGTGTCCCCACCAAGTGCCAGAGAGGGAGAAGCCACAGCTCCAAAGGAAGGCTGGGCGATAGCAGGGTGAGGCCCCCCTCCACATCTTCCTCCCCCACACCCTGGCTGCCCGGGGCTGGGCAGGGCGGTGGGGACCCGGGAGCACAGGGGAGGGGAGGTAAAGTTGACCAGGGACCGGTGACACTGAACAGTGACAGCACAGGGGCAGTGGTGAGCAGGAAGGGGAGACCACAAGAGAGGGCGGAGGGGGAGAAAAAGGGGGAAGTCAGAGTTCCCCGAAATCACCAGCAGCAGCGGTAGCTCCGCCAACTTCCCCAAAACGCAGAATGGAGACGACCCAGCCCTCCCCCACCAGCGCTCAGGGAGGCTGGGGTCCAGCCGCCCAGCCTGCACTCACACCAGGGCGCTGGGACCGAATCCACAGGCCAAGGCCCTCCCCTTCCTCTTGCTTCTTGAGACAGGGTCTTGCTAGGTACCCCACTGGCCTGACCTCACCGCCCTGAGGTGATCCTCCTGCCTCAGCCTCCCAGGTGTCCACTGTCAGGATTACAGGCCTGGGCCACCACCACCAGCTGGCCCTTATCTTCTTGCAAAATGAGGTCTGGTTTCCTCTGCTGGCCCCAGAGCCAGTCCCTGCTAGAGGACAAAGCCCCTGGGACTGAGGACCTACCCCGCACAACTTTCTTACATCTAGCAAAGGAGAAACGCAAGTGAGCAAAAGTAAGGATGCCGCTTCCAGCAGCTGCCCTGCCCAGGCTGACCACAGTGCCAGGCTCACAGCAGCCACCCATGGGCTGACAGAGGAGAGACAGGAAGCTTTGTAAGTTCCACCTCATAGCGAACGTGGTGGGGGCCAGGGCGCAGAGGCCGGGAGGAAGTTGCCTCAGAGCACAGCGAGGCTGCAGCTGCTCTGGAGCTGCCCGGGACCATGGGCCCCCATGCTGCCTGGAGTGCAGAAGCAGGGAGCTCCTGGGAGATGTGCCGGAAGTAGGGAAGAGAGCACCTCGGACACCTCGCCATAGCACAGCCACTGTGGGACTCTGGGCCAGCAAGGGGGCAGTCTCGAGGTAGGCCCCCTCCACAAACAGGAAGGAAAGCCCGAGCACTCACAGCTCACTGGTGCTCACAGTTCACTGGCACCCTGCCCGGCCCTTGGTCTCAAGTGTCCCATTCAGACAAATTCTACAAAAATCTTAGAAAGTATTTAAATGTAAATCCCCCAGCCAAACATGGTGGGGCACACCCGTTCTCCCAGTGCACAGAAGGCTGAGGCAGGAGGCTCGCTGCAGGCTCCAGGCGCTACGCAGTGAGTTCAACGCCAGTCTGAACCACAAGGCGAGACCTGGGTTTTTAAAATTAAACACCCAGAAACAACGCAACCTCGGGGGTAAAGTGCTGTTCCCATCTTGGGTCTGCAACCCTGTCCGTGCAGCAGTGGCAGCTGAGTTCCCGCCTCTTTGATCCCGGGCAGGGTATGCGGTGCTGCCCCCCAGCCCCCGAGGCCAAGCGTTGAGATGGCTCCTGACTGAGCCCTCATAAAACGCCAGTGACCCAGCTTCCTAGCGACAGAAAGGAAGACGATTACCGGCGGGGCCCTGGGGGCTGGCTGATCCGGATACCCAGATTACCAGCAGCGCCTCACTTCCTTAAATGGAAGGCAGTGTGTTCACCCCTCCACCCCCCCACCCCCCCCACTGGAGAGCAGAGAGCACTGCAGAGTCCCTGTGGGATTCGGAGTCACTGCCGGAGCACCAGCAGCCCTGGTGTGCACTGCTTTGTATTCTCCTACCTCCCTTCCCAAGTTCTGCTCTGTTAGTCACTTGACAAACATTTGACAAGCTGTGCTCCAGGGACTTTCCTGAATTAAAACACAACCTCTACCCTTAAAAAGTACCCAGGCTACAAAGCCAAACATGGGGTGTAGGGCTGGGATGCTGCTTCAAGGTAAGAGGTCCCGGCTGCTGGCCTGGGCTCCACAAGCAAGGAGCACGCTGTATGGGCACAGTGACATCAGCCCTGGGACAGAGGGACTCTTTGAACAGGAAGGAAGAGGGCGGCTTGGTCTGCAGCTGGGTGGGCAGGCTTCCCGGAGGAGGTGGCGCTGACCTGGTCTCAAGGAGGATTGGAGCTCGTCCAGCTATGGGCAGGGCCAGGGGCCGGCAGGGCCGGTGACTCCAGGGGCAGGTTCTAGCCACAAGGCAGAGCTGGGCGCCTCCCCCTATCCGCCTGTTGCAGTTCCAAACGCCAAAGGCCACAGGAGCCGGACGACCCGAGCACCCAAACATCAGCCAGGCTCCGGGGGCAGTTTCGGGCCAACGCAAAGCCTTGTCCCCATCTTTCCTTCCCAGGAAGGGCCGCTCCCCACCACCCTGCTCAGTGGGCCGGACCAGAGGAGAGGTCCCAGGACGGCTCTGCCAGCCCACCAGCGTGGCCAGGCTTCGCAGGCCACCAAGGGCCACGGGGCAGTCGGGGGATCAAACCTTCTCGGCCCATCTCCCCACCAAGGCCCGGGCTGCCCAACTCAGCTGCCAGGGGGTACCCCCTGCTCTGTCTGTGAAGCTTAAATGTTCTAACATCTCTTTCTTGGCCTTTTGGCTGAGATCAAGTGGAGCTTAAACACGGCAGCCACACACAGGCACGAAGCCAGCCTTGCTGGGCATGAGTCGGGGTCGCCAGGGACCAGCAGGGCTCTCCCGGGCTCTCGCTGGGACCTCAGTGCTGGCACACGGGGGTCCCCAGGGCCACTTGCTGGGTGGAGGAGTCCCAGAATCCCCCAGGCCTGGCCCACTGTGTTCCCTGGCTGTGACAATGGGGTCAGAGTGGGGGGCTGCCAGGCTCAGCTTATGCTGCCACCCCCGCTCCCTCCACCCCTCCCCGAAGCCCCCACTGCCTGGGCAGCAGCTTCTTTGATTTGCAGACCCCGAACCATGAACCCCATTTTACAAGTGGAGGAGTTAAAGCTGGGGAAGGAAACACAGGGCTCCAGGGTCGGATCAGGCGGCTGCCGGGGACACCTCCCCTGCCGGAGCAGGGATCAGCAGTGCGCCCCTCCCAGGGACCCTCCCAGCTTCCTCCACACCAGTGCAGGCAGGAAACTCGCCCCCGCCAAGCCTTGCTCCCGCTTGGCCCTGCGCCAGGTCACCCGCAGGGACTCTGGAGAGGGCCTGGTGCTGGCTTCCACCCCTGGCTCCCCAAGGACCCCGGGCAAGAGTCAGGGGGCAGAGGTAACAGGAGCGGGGCTCAGGCACCAGCTCCAGAAACCACAGCAGCAGCCTCTTAGCTGCCCGGGGCCGGGGCCTTCCCCACTCTGAGCTTCGGTTTCCCCCTCAAACAGCGAGGAGCCCGCACAGGGTAAACATGACAGGAGTGGACCACGGGCGGGACAACGTCCAGGTCCTGCGCACCAGGGCCGTGGCAAGAGACCCCGCAGGCACCATCCGGGTCTGGAGACGGGGAGGTGACCCCCCGGGTTATCTAGTCAGCACGGCATCATCACAAGGTCCTTCAATGAGAGGGGAGGAGCCGGGCGAGGTGTGAGCTGGGAGGCCGAGGCCGAGCAGGGTCCAGGAGCAGCTGGGCTGGGTGCAGCGCAGGCTCCAGAGTTGACTTGAGCCCGCTGCCACGTAACCCGCAGTGTAAAACCCCAGCTAGGAAACGGGTCTCCGGGACGATCTCAGAAAAAAGCATAAAATTAAGTGGAGGTAAGAGCAGGCTCTGCAGACACCAACCAGGGCCGGGGCCGGGGCGTCACCCCGACAACAGTGGCAGCTGGAGGCCTCGCGCCCGCTGACGCCCTGCCCAGGCCCCTGGCCACGATGGGCTCACAGCCTCCTCTTGCCACAGCTCTCAGGCCGGTGACTCCGGCCGTGCCAGGTGCCAAGGGCGACTCCCACGCCAGGCAGAGCCGACAGCTACCTCGATCACACCGGAGAAAGGAGCCACATTAACATTCACGGCCTTGTGCCCATGGCTAGCCATGTGCTGGGGATGCGTCCTGGGGGCTCCTGGCTCTCGCCTGGTCACATCCACAGCCTTGGTCCATGTGCACACAGGACACGAAACACGCCCAGGAGAGCCGCTGGGGAAGCCACCTCCAACTGCAGACAGCGAGGCCAGGAAAAGGGTCAGGAGCCACTGTCGGAGGACACCAATGGCCTGAGGGTTTGGCACATAGTAGGTGCTCAGCAAAAACCCTGGAGAAGGAGGGGCAGCCATCACGGGTGGAGAACTGCAGGCTTCTGGGCAAGGAGGGGAAGAAGCAGCCTCAGACAGAAGTGAGAGTCGGGGAAGGAGAGCGCAGAAGGGAGGAGACCCACCCTGGCCAGCTGAGCTTGGTCACCAGCAAAGGGCAGCGGGCAGCAAGGGGTCAGAGACAGAGGAATGGCCGCTATGCTGGCAGTGAGAGCCCACCAAGCCCACGGTACAGGTGTGGGCAGGCACCAGGGTGCCAGGGGCGGAGAAAGAAGGCGGCAGGTCAGCAGTGACCCTGAGAGCCACAGGGATGCTTCCAAAACGCCCAATGAACCCCCAGACAGGTGGCACGTGCCTGTAATCCCAGCACTCAGAAGGCTCAAGGCTGGCCTGAACTGCATAGTGAGAACCTGTCTCAAAAAACAAAACACACGCACCAACTAACCACCCAACTCTACCTCTAGGGGAAAGTTCGTGCTCATTAAACGCTTGCAGAGGGCCTGAGTGATTTTGTCTGCAATGTCACAAACTCCCGACTGCGCCCTGGGCCACCACACACACCGGAAGCAAAAAGGGACCCTCGGGCTCAGTTGTGCGCATGCCCTGCTGCCATCTGCAAAGTGCACCTGTCCCTCCACTTGCTCCTCTCTCTTCCCGAGACTGCACCTGGCTGTTGTTAAGAGCCACCCTGTGTCACCTCATCCCGGCGCGCCAGTGGGTCAACCCTACCTCTACCTCGGGCCTGGGCCAAGGCACCTTGCCGCGTGACAGGAGAGCGCATGTTTGTCAGCCTCCTTCTTATCCCTATGCCAAGTGGCCAGCCAGCCTCTCTTGACACACCCAGTGATGGGGAGCTCACTACCACTCCTGTTCCCGCCCCAACTTCAGATAGCCCTGCCAGCACTCCCAAATCCACCCCGGAGTTCCTGCTGCTTCCCTGCATGGGGTTAGGGGACAGGACACTAAAGAAGATACCACGCCTGCCATGTGGCACCCCTGGAACTTCCACAGTCAGCACCCGTGGTGTCTCTCCTCTGGGTGGAATATTCCCAACTTCTTCAGCCAATGCCACACAAAACGGTGGTTTCTGTTTGCTAAACTCAGGGCTTCTGCACTGAGCCCATTCCCAGCCTTGGTTCCTATTTTTCATTTTGAGACCAGGGCCCACTGAGCGGCCCAGGCTGAGCTCTCGCTTGCCACCCTCTTGCCTCAGCCTCCCACAGAGCTGGGATTACGGGTGCGCCGCTGAGATCAGTCGCAGGACAGGGGTGTACTTCTCTGCCCACTCTGCGTTCCCTTGTCTCAGAGTCTGTAGCACCTCTCACCTGGGGATTATGTCCAGGACCCTTCGATGGAAGTAAAAGAATCCACTGAAATTGGCTTAATAAAAATAATAAACCAGGCATAGTTGGGCATGGTGGTACATGACCGTAAACCCAGAACTTGGGAGGCCGAGGCAGGAGGATCACTGCAAGTTTGAAGCCAACCTGGGCCATATAGAGAGTAAAAGGCCAAACTAGAAAACATAGTGAAACCCTGTCTCTAAAAATAAAAAAAAAAGTGGCAGTCGTGACGTGCACACCTATAATCCCAGCACTCTGGGAGGCTAAGGCAGGATTCCAGGTTCATGTCTGGCCTGGGAAATTTTCCAGCTTAACGAGACCCTGCCCCAAAGTAAAGGGGAAAAGAAGCTTTAGAAAGAGCTAGGAGCACAGCTCAGCGCGAAGGTGCTACGCTCAGAAAGTGACATGGAGCAAACCGGAATTCCTTGGTCGGGAGCGGCAAGGAGAGGGCAGCCAGACATCGCCTCTGCTCCTGCGCGGTCAGCAGCTTCTCAAACAGCAGGCGCCACAAGAGTGCTGAGCCTCTGCGATTCTCCCAGCAGCTTTATCCCAGGGAAAAAGATACCAGGGTTCTTTCCCAACAGCTCGGTCCAAAGTCCCAAGAAGGAACCCGAGCAGCCTGCAGCGTGGCCCAGTCACATGAGCCCAGCCTTGAAGTAATCAGTCAGCCAAGGACACGGCTTCCTCTGCTTGGGTGGGGTCAGCTGAGCAGGATTACAGGGCCACCCAGCAGGAGAGGGCCCCACAGGGCGGATGCTGGGCACCCACAGCCTCAGCCCGACTTCTCCTGTGGAGGGATGCTTAGAGTGGCCCAGAGCATCATGGGAGTATCACCTGGGCCTCAGCATCCAGCCATCATCACAGGGCCACCCAAGTTTTGCTCACCGGCATGTGCCCTTCCAGGGACCACTGCACACACTGAGCTCGGGTCATGTTCTCCTGTGACACACGGGCATCACAGAGGAGGTGCCCCTTCTCCTGAATCCTCGTAGCAAGCATCCATGGATGGGAACCCCTGAAGCTGGTCCTCCCCACGCCCGCGCCTGGCCTACCCTGGCTCACCTTAGGACAGCAGCCGAGCCCAGGAGACCCACAGTCCAAGGTCACAGGCACAGCATGGCGGGACACTCAGCTCCCTGGCCAGGGCTCTTCACCAGCCTGCTCCAAAACCCACACCAGAAAACGGGGGTTCATCCCCAGCTGACTGGATCCTTTCCAAGATAAAACTACTTGCAGCTGGGTGCAAGCCTGTAACCCCAGGATCTGGGAGGCTGAGGCAGGAGGATCATTGCAAGTTCAAGGCCAGCCTGCAATACGGAGTGGGACCCGGTAGAAAAAACCCCACAAAAACTAAAAAACGGTTGGCAACAGGGCGCTCTGGGGTCCATTCACAGAGCCGGGTTAACAAAGCTGCTTTGACAGCGGTGAACATTGTGTGGCCATTGTGAAGATGGGTGGGGCTCAGAAGCTACAGTATCGGGGGAGGGGCAGCTGACTCCGAACCATCTCCTGGGTAACTATCTTGTACCAAAAAACACACACAGAGATACATCTCACAAACGTGGATAAAAATGGGGCAGAGACAACAGCGCCAGCTCTGCGGGGAGGGGCTGCCTTCTCGTCTGTGTACCCCAGTAACTGGGACACAGCCCCACAGCACCAACAAGGGAAGCTCAAAGGCCAACGCGGGGGTGCATGTCTGACATCCCAGCATGCTGGGAGGCTGAGGCAGGAGGATGGTGGGTTTGTCCCAGGCTGGGCTACTCAGGGGCTGAGAGAGACACAGTCTCAAAATAAAAATTACACTAAGAGACTGGGGGTGGAGCTCAGAGCAAAGGCACTAGCCCCATTCCCAGTATCGGGACCCCCTCAAAACAAGGCACTAAGGAGACAGCAGAGTAGCCAAATGAGTGAATAAACGGGCACTGCCCCTCCACCCTCTTCTTCCTGGGCAGCTCGGGCGCAGGTGCGTCCCGCGAGCAGCATCTGGCAAGACCACTCGTCCTCCGCAGGCTCCCCACTCCAGCTGGGAAGCCCTGGGTGCCGCAGCCGGGCCGGCTCTGGTCCCTGCCCACCCTCTCCTCGCCTCCCACCCATGAGGCCTGGGACCGCAGGCTCAGCTTCTGTGTCACCCGCACTCGGTTCCACGGACAAAACCACAGTCACAGCAACAGGTGCCTGTGGCCCTGCCAGCTTAACTATCCCACGGAGCCCACAACAGCAGACGGTCCCTGCAGGGTTGGGGACTCCAGACTACCTGCCCGCTCCGAGCTGGGCCACTGATATCACCTGGGACTGAGCAGCTGAGAGAGGGAACTGGGTCTGGGTTCACATGTGCTACACAGGGCCACACACAGTCACCGGCCAGCCTGAGGTTAGGGGCACGCACAGAAAGCAATGTCACACAGCACCACAAAGGCCGGAGCGGTTCTGTCGGTGTTGACGACTCCATACACAGAAACTCCGTACACAGAAGCACTTGCGTAAAGGAGTAAGGGCGCCTGTGACCACGCAGCCTGCGACACCTGAGAAGCGCGACGGCCACAGCCCTCCCAGTCCCCTCCACAGGCAGCTGCCAGCGGGGGTGCGGGATGCTCCAGCCACACAGCAAGAGAGAGGCTGTGGGATTCGAACCTGATCCCAGGGTTGGGCACGTGACAGGTTGGGGAGAGGAAATCCATGCAGATGGCCCTCAAGGCCAGGTGTGTGCAGCAGTAGGCAGCTGTGAGTGGGAGGGCGACCCCACAGCCTTGTGAGTATGGCAGGAAGCGGGGACCCAGTTTGCCACACAGAACCTGATCCAAGGGGTCCCCAGCAGTGCGGAGCAGAGGGGACACATGACAAAGGAGCCCAGGGTTAAAGGTGCAGGAAGACAGAGGGCAGATATGACATGTCACTGGGGTCTGCCCCTCTCCCAGAAGCAGGGCTCACTTCTCCCCACTCTGTGCCTGCTCTGGGGCTGGCATGGGCCCCAGATGCCACCAATACAGTCCTGGCACCACTCCAGGGGCTGGTACAGTACGTCAGCCCCAGAGAGTGGGTCAGGGACCCCTGAAATCCCAGGCAAAGAAGCCACTGCTTCCTCTTCACCAGAATGCTCTGCCCGGGGGGCTGACACTGTGGAGGCTGGTGGCCATCTGAGTCACCACTGGAGGACAGCCCTCCAGGAAGGGGACAGAGGAGCAGAGGCCCTGGGGACAGTGGCCTCGATGGCCACACACAGAGTCTCTGCTTCTAGTAGCCTGCATGTGGCTCCTCCCACTGCACTCCAAAGGCCCCTGGTGGCCCTGCATCGAGATAAAGCTGAAGACAAGACCAAGACCGAGACTGTGGTGCCTGGTGTCCGGGTCAGCAAGGAAGGAAGGAGCTGGGCAGGCCCAGCAGAGGGAAGAGCGGGGCAGGCAGAGGCCGCACAGACAGGAACAGGAGGAGGCGTTGGCAGAAGTCACCCTGGGGTGAAGGGGACAAGAGAAGGGAGGCAGCCAGAGGAACAGGAGAAGGTAAGAAAGACAGGAAGCCGGGTGAGGCAGCACACTCCTGGGTCGCAGCACTCTGGGGAGCCAGAGCCCCGCCCAGGAAACTCAGCAGCTTAACAAGACCCCCTCAGAACCGAGACCCCCTCAGAACTGAGACCTCCTACCCCCTCAGAACCGGGGCTGTGGTTCGGTGTGAAGAACTCAGGCGCTTTGAGGGAAAGCTCTGGAGCTGGGGTCGGCTCTGGAGCTGGGGGCGCCGGGAGGAGCCCAGGTGCGGTCCAGGCAGCCTCATGGCTGCATACCTAACAAGATGTTCCGGTCCCGGGGCGCCTGGGGCCCTGCCTGCATCACCAGTGAGCAAACACATTACTCACAGTCTGCAAACGACCCCGCAGGCGTGTGGGAGCCCAAACCACTTCCTTAGAGGGCCAAGAACATGGCCCTAAGTTCACGTCTAGACTCTGCCACTTCCCAGCTATGTGATCACAGGAAGCCACTCAACCTCTCTGGGCCTCAGTTTCCACACCTGGAGAAGGGGAACAATTTCATTCCTGCCCCACAGAGCTGAGAGGGGGAGGGCGAGCGCAGGAAAAAGTTCCTAGCACAGTACCAGGCCGTGGTGGCTGGGTTATGGGACACAGCAGGGCTAGGAACAGGCTCTTCCCAGAGGAACAAAAGCAGACAGCAAGCAGAACTCTGCCTCCCACCAGATGGCTGGGGAAGCAATCAGGCTTCAGCTGAGCCCGTGGCCCATTTCACCAGGCTCCACAGCAGTAGGGAAGCATCTCAGCTCTCTGTCTGGCACCTTTAGTCAGCTGCCGGTCCCCAGTCCGGTCCTGTCCAGTCCCTGCAGAGGGTGTGGGGTCTGAGCGGACAACCACAGGGGCCCCAGGAAGGAAGTGGTCTCTGGCCACCGCCAAAGGCCGGTAGCATCTGCTGGAGGTCGCAGGATGCTTTCTTCCTCTGTCACCTTCTCCCACTGGGGGACAAACAATGGCCTCAGAGGCAGAGCAGGGCGCCTGCTGGGGGTGGGGCCGAGGGCGCAGAGGGAGGAGGGCTGTCGCAGGCGGAGTACTGCTGAGTCTCCCGCTGCCTGCCAGAAAGCAGAGTGCATGCACTGGAGCTGTTCGAGAAAGCACCCACGGCATAGGTGGAGGCAGGGGTGGCGGAGACGGCGTTGCTGGGCCATGGGCCCACACGCGAGTCCCTCCAGACCTTCCACACCACCCCGGAGCACCTCTCCAAGGGGGAGCTGCCTAGTGCTTTGTGATTCCAATATTTTAACGAATTATTTACAAAGGTGATGAATGAATGTCTAGGAGCAACTCTCCAGGGGAAATTTTAGAACATTTACACACGGGCGCGCACACACACACACACCACGTGTGCATGAATCTTTGTACAACCCAGCACATAAGAGACTCTTAATAAATATCCTTTCAATTGAACAAAATGCAAAAGATAATTTGGTTAGAAAAGCAGTCAGGAAAGAAGTCGTGTGAGCCTGGAAAAACTGCACTTTCTTTCCCCAGCCAGTCATAGGCACAGGCATTATGCACAGTGACTCGATCTCCAGACAGCACCATGAGGTCACAGGTGAGGAAACCAAGGTCCCCAGAGACTGGGTGACTTTTCCCTACCCAAACAGGTAGAAGGCGACTCTGGGACTCAAACCCACACCTTTTGGTGCACAGCCCAGGCCCTAACATCCAGGCTGGGCTGCCTTTGTCTTCTAAGGAAGACCAGAGTGCAAGAAAGCCACATCCCGCTGCTCCTTCCACCCGTGTTGAGGGGTTCCCGGCTCACGGCTACCACAGACCCTTGCTTCCCATGGTCACACAGCGCAGGGTGTGCAATGCACACATCTTAAGGACAGGATCCAGTGATCGCCGACTTAGGTGCACACCTGCGTGACCCCGGCCAGATCAAACCTCCCGACACCCCCAGCTCCCAGCCTTCTGCACCCCAGCCTTGTCGGCGACTATGTCCCCCAAGGTGCCAGCTCTTCTGATTTTCCAGGCTATGGAGCCGCATTACCATCTCTGGAATTTCATGGAAATGAAGTCCGATGGCATGCAATCTTTTTGTCTAGCTCTGTATCCTTCCAAACACAAGTACCTAGTCAGCACCCGGACGAAGACTGCGGGAGGAGGAGGCGGAGCCCAGCGGTTCTTTCTCCCGCAAGCAGCCCCCCGGGGCGTGGGAGGGAGGTTGGCTCGGGACCCACCCCAGACAGAGGCCAGCGGGCAGCGCCAGGCCCTGGACTGCAGGAGCGGACCCTGGAAAGTCGGTGACCAAGGGGAGAAGGCGCTGGACTGCAGGAGCGGACCCTGGAAAGTCGGTGACCAAGGGGAGAAGGCGCCGGCCGGCCCGCCCGGCCCGGATCCCCGCTGCCGGCCCGCCCGGCCCGGTTCTGGGCCCGACGGGGCCCCCGGTGAAGCGCGCAGCTCCTACCCGTGCATTGCTGGATGAAGTGCTGGTACTCCGCGCCCTGCTCGCCGGGGACGATGGTGGCGCCGTCGTACCTGAAAGTCACCCTTCGGGTGCAGAGGAGAAAAGACACGCGTGAGCGCGGGCGGGCCGCGGCCGGCGGGGCGGGGCAGGCCGTTCCTCACCAGATGACCGCCGAGCCGTCGTCGCGCACCCGGTTGTACGCCTCGCGGCACGCCTCCTTGTCGATCCTGGTGGCCATGGCCGGGGACTCTGCCGGAGCGGCGAGCGCGCCGCGGGCCGGCTGCGGGGACGGAGCGCGGCGGGGACGCGCGCAGGGCGGCGGCGACGGCGACGGCGACGCGGACAGCGCGAACTCCGAGCACTGCGGCGGCGGCGGCGGCGGCGGCGGCTCTGATTGCGGGCGGGAGCGCGCGGGAACCCCAGGCCGCGACCCGGCCCGCCCCCCCGCCGCCATTGGCCCCGCGTGTCACGGCCCGCCCCGCCCTCCATCGGCATTGGTCTGTAGGTCTCGGGGGCGGAGCGTCTTCACTCCCTAGTAGCCAATCCCTGCCGGGGTGGGTTGTGCAACTCCGGGGAGAGGGCGGGAGTCGGGGTTTCCCCGCCCTCCTCACGCCGCCCCTCCTTTGCACACTCCTCGCTCTCCTCCCC
>PVLA01012058.1:0-47595 GCA_004027455.1 Hydrochoerus hydrochaeris
GTCATTGCCAGGGGACAATTAGTGTGAACCTTAGGCTTTGAGTCTGCAAAGAGTTTTTTGCAAGTTAAAGAAAATAAGCCTCTACAGCTAAAAATTTCATTTTCCCAAATTCTCTGTGCTATTAGAAACATAGAATCTTTGAAATTCTGGAAGCTGCAAATTATAAACAATAACAAACCCATAGAGTGTAGAACTTACTTTGTATAGCACCAGGATACCACAAATAGTATGAAACAGTTTTTCTTTCTGAAAAGTTAATACTTTTAATGTTGTGGCAGTGTTCTAGGAATACATCAGGGGCTAACAAAGGTAAAATAAGATAATTTTTGATTGTGTTTGATTCAGCGCCTATGGAAGTGAGCGTCGGAGGATGAGGACATAGACTCTAGACACATTCAAAAGCATTTCTAGGGAAGAACCTCAGATCTTCAGGATTCTCTGCATCCGTAGACAGAGATCTATTCCACTAAGATTCAAAGGAATCTAAGTCATAAAAGAATTTTTTAGGCCCACAGGAATGAAATTGTATGCAGTATTTGTGTAGCGCCTGAAGCCAAGTGCCTGAGTCAGAGCCAAGGCCCTACTCCAAAGAGGTGGTCCAGCAAAGTCACGGATCATTTGGGGAGCAACTGCTGTGCAATAGCGTGCTGACCTGAGTCCAGCAGGTCACAGCAAAGGAGCTGTGAAGAAGGCAAATAATATCCATGGCTCAGACAAGCATCAGAGTCCTTTGTGGGGAAAGGGAAAATGCAAAATGCCAAAGCCAAAAAAACCGGAGTGATAATCACCAACTTCCGTGGTAGGACTATGGGGAAAATTTCTGCCTTTGAAGACAGTCACCCATGGTTTCAAGGTGAATGAATCCACAGTAAGTGTCCCAGGAAAAGCCTTTGTGCTGTGCTAGAATTTTCCCTCTTAGAAGGGGTCTTCCTTTTCCAAGTGTGTTCCGTGTCTGTCTTCAGGCTGAAATCCCAGGGAACAAGGCAGGAGAACTAACGTCTAGTGAGCAGCACCTCAGTCTGAAAGCTTCTTCCCTGGAGCTTTAGATCTCCCCATCCTCATGTCTACACACTTCCTTCTATTGCCATTCAAGCCTCCTTCTGTGTTTTATGTTCTTACCATTTTTGAATTTTTCACTGTCATATTAACCATTCAAAATTTTAAAACATTGTGCCAGGGGATGGAGATGTCTTTTATTTTTAAAAATTAAATAATATTTCACAGATGGCATTTTGGCACTAAATAGTTTTTCAAAGAATGAAAGATTTTCAAATAAGAAGTAAATGCATTATCTTAACATGATAGAGTCATTAAATGAAACACATCTGTCTTTTATTCAGTAGCAATTGTATAGAAAACATGATTTGGATGGATTCCACTGAAAACTGATTGTCAAAACACATTTTTGAACTAATAATAGCCAGGGCAGTTACTTGTGCTGCTACAGTGTGATCAGAGTACAGGGACGCTTGAATCAACAGGAAGACGTATCTTGTTTGGGGCTGAGCAAGTGAACCACATCAAAGCTGATGGTCCTAAGAAAAATGGATTCCATGTGGAGTACAACTAAAATTGGATTCCTAAACAGAAATTCCATGGGGGTGCAAGAAAAAATGGTTCATAGTAAAAACAATGTAATGTACCTATGAAATGATAATTTCTCAAATTGTCATTCATAAGTAGGGATGCTAATCCTACCAAATATCTACCATGTTCTCTCCCACAGTCACTTGTGTGGACACTCAAAGTGCCTCCCACACTGCATGGCAGGACACTCACAGGACTCTGAGCAGTGTAAGGACCCCCACTCTCACAATCCCCCCGGGATGCTTAGCCTCTCAGCCTGCAGGAACAGCTGTGCAGCCCAAGGACAAGTGGAAACCAGCTTGATCTCAAGGGACACAGCAGCAGAGCCTTTGAGGAGGAAGACACAGAGGCCTCAGTCACAGGGACTGTGAGCCATAGAGTTCAGGGTTGGGCTTGAAGCATCTTCCTAGCTCTCCACTGAGGGCTTAATTTCCACACAGCTTCTAGGGAGTGGCTGTCCCAGACTGTCATCCCTGGAGCTGCAGCTGAGGTTCCCTGCTCTAGGACTCTCAGTAAGGTCCCTGGAAGGAGAACCTTGTGCATCCTGACATCACCAACTGTCACCTGATCCTGTCAGGGCAGTTTCTTCTGCCTTCAGCTAATGTCAGATCCACACACCAACCATCAGAACCTGAATTAGAAGTAGAAAAGTGCCTGAACCACATAACATTTGGCATTTGAGCAAGTGAATTTCACACTCAGGAGTTTCACACTCAGGAGTTCGAACCAATATTTTAATCATTCTATTTCAACTTTCCTCTCTGCTGTAGATTTTAGAAATATCGCTCCAGAATATCCTAAAATGATAAGAGAAAATTATTGTGAAAAAGTGTTGATCCACCAAGATTTAATGACTACTAAAGCATGCATCAATTTATCAAAAATTAGCAATTTAAAAACATATATACATGTGTATGCCTTAGAGCTACAAATGCTAGAAAAGTCTGTCCAGAAGATGGAATAGAATCAGAGCAGAATAAGTCAGCATTTAATTTTCAGCAATGCATAGAAGAAACAGGCATAGATGAGTGAGGGAAGAGTGGAGGTCTTCAGCAACGCTGAACACTAGTTAAAACTAACAGGCCTAAACAGAACATGTCACCAGCAACAGCAGAGAACACAGTTTATTTTTCTCTCTGGTTCTTGGAAAATTTTCACCATAAATGAGGCCCAAGCAAATCTTATCAAATTTCAGAAGATAAAAGTCACTCAAACTGGCTGTTCTAATGAAAATGAAACTAAATTGCAAATCAACAGTAGAAGACTAACTGAAAAGTTCCTCAATATGAGGAACTAAAATAACACATTTATGAGAAGGACTTCGGTCAAAGACAGTATCAAAAGGTATTACAAAATATCACTCCGAAGAAGAAAATGCAAACACAACAAACCTGAGGCTGGCGCTGAGAGCTGTGCTGAGGAGAATCTGTGTTCAGGGCGCTCACACGGTGACGCCTCCATTGTTACAAGCTTCAAACTCCAGCTTCGGCCACTCCAGCTCCCAAGTTCGAAAAATGTCTACTCGATGTTAGTAACTTTGCTTCATAATAGAACCAAAAATGCAACTTGAAAAAAACTGTATGGGCCAAGAGTGAGTCACATATCTCCTGTCTCCAGGGACCCAAAGGGTGACCTTTCAGTGCCAGCCCAGCCACCACCCCAACACCCCGCACTCAGCCAGCCCTGCAGAGCCTGCCTTCGCTCACTACAACATAGCTCACTGTGCTTTTATTAGGGGTGTAGAATCACTGGCATAAACTTTCCTAACTATGGCTCCAGCCCTAAAGCTTAGAGAAAAGCTGTGGGAACCATAATGCTATTTTAAAAACTGCACTATTTGTTATAGTCCCACAAAATTAAATTTTCTCTATAGTTCCAGTTTTGGGGCCTCAAAACTAAATAATTGGCTTTGCACTTTCTTTACAGGAAACATATGTTCAAGTCGCGAAATTTTTGTTGTTGGAACACACTTTAGGAGTGAACCGAGTTCAATAGCCAAACTGTGATTGTGTTAGTAAAGCACAAAGCCTGGAGCCCATCCATCGTCCTAAACAGCCACATGGGTGGTAGCTGAGATTTTTCTCCTAAATATCACCATCCTCTCCTGGGACAGTGACAGTAACAAGGACTCTTACAGAAAAACCTAAGGAAAGTGGGTTGAAAAAACCCCTGGCAATTGGAGCTCAGTGACCTGGTTCCAAGTTCGGGCCAAGGGTCCCATCATGGGGCAGCGGCAGTGGGCCCAGCCCTGAGCCCCTCGCAAGCTGCAGCTGGAAGCCTAAGGATGTGGCTCTCACACGGCAGCAGCTGAGCACAGACTATGGCGACAGCTGCCTGCCTGTCCTCACGAAGGCTCCAAATACTGTGCTGAGACTAGGCACATGGAGTTGCTAAAGCATCAGAAAATGTTTATTTATAGAAATCAAACATCAAATTCAAAACGATGTTATGATGGAATTTCAAACTTTTTGTCAGTGAGAAACCTTTGGGGCTAGAAAATGTACAATAGTCTCAGTTTCTTAGATTATGCTATGTGGTTCTTCTAAAGAAGGAGATGATATTTCACTGTCACAGAGAAAACAGAGAGACATTATTCCATGTACTCTGTATTTTCACTTCAATATTTAAAGTCTCAAACCTCTTCTTTAACAATTTGCCTCCAGGATGAAACCTGGAACTGGCAGAAACACTTTCATTAATCTGGTCTGACCTGGGACATCTGGATACACTGGGCCTGTGCTGAGTCACTGAGGTGATCAGCCCTGAAGCTGTGCCCCGCCTGCCCCACTCCTGCTGATTTGCTGTCCCCAGGGCACAGCCCACTGCTTTCAAAACTTTTTAACAGGCTGCTCACACCTGTGCAGGATTCAGTCCCAGTCAGCACACAGCATGGACATGAGGGTCCCTGCTCAGCTCCTGGGGCTCCTACTGCTCTGGCTGCCACGTAAGGATGGGCAGCCCTGGGGATTTCCTCAGCACAGTGTGGTCAGAGCAGCCTGGCTTTCATGGAGGACTTCTTATAGCATAACCCTGTGAATATTTGTGTTTATGTCTCCAATGTCAGGTACCAGATGTGAAATCCAGGCGACCCAGTCTCCATCCTCCCTGTCTGCGTCTCCTGGAGACAGAGTCACCATCACTTGCAGAGACAGTCAGGACATTTATAATGCTTTAAATTGGTATCAGCAGAAACCAGGGAAAGCTCCTAAACTTCTGATCTATTCTGCAAGCATTTTGCAATCTGGGGTCCCACCCAGGTTCAGTGGCAGTAGGTCTGGGACAGATTACACTCTCACCATCAGAAGCATGCAGCCTGAAGATTTTGCTACTTATTATTATCTACAGAGTTGGAATAGCCCTCACACAGTGATACAAGCCATAACAAAGACTACCCAGAGAAGCAGAAGTGTGGGCCTTGGCTTCCCAGCTGCTCTACCTGCTGTCTGCTCCTGCGCAGAACATTGATTAGATAAAGCCAGGCTATAAGGGCACCGGGGGTTTTGGTAGCAGGTGGAGGGATGCCCCCTTCCACCCTAATTCTTCTTTCTCCTCCTCAACTGAGAGCACAGACCTCACAGTTCCTGACCTGATTTAATGAAGGACACTGACGGTCACCCCTGAGCTGTGTGGGGTGTGGCATCATTTTGGATTTTATACAGCAACAGAAGAGCCCTGTTTCAATAAAGAAGTTCTAAGGGTTTGCTTCATGTTTTAGACTAGGTTTCATTTCCATGCAAAATTTAAAATGCAGTGCTGTGCCCTACCTACTCCATGCTGCATACTCCTACACAATCTCATGGTCATCGACATCCAGTGACAATTTTGTTATAATTAATCAGGATCAATTTACCTTCAACATCCCCATTTCACATTAAAGTTCACTCTTGATGTATATTTCTCCAGCATAAACATATAGACAATGATTAATGATATATATACAGCATTGTGGTTAAGACTCAATGTGGCTTCTGGACCCTAAAACTGCTCTAGATTCTATTTATCTTCTGCATCCTCATTTCCTGCAAGTCACTGATATTTTACCTTTCCTGTAACTCTTTCTTTTCAAGAATGAGTAAATCTTCAAATTTATATTATGAAAGTGTTTCAAAAATAACCTCACAATACATTATAGTATAGAGTACACTAATGTACTTACTGTACTACAAAGACTATCTTCCTCTCCTCTGTTGCTTTCCTGCATAACCTGGCTAACAGCATATCTACAATTGTGTTTATTACCTGAGAAACTCCACATAAGCAGTAAATATGAAAAGAATGCACTCCCAGTTACTTTTCTTCATAGCATTTCAAGGGAAACACATGTCCCTCATTGACGAAGCTCTACCTAGATGCAACAAAACAACACATATTTCAATATTTTAGAGAGGAAAATTTTATGTCACTATAGCAGAACTAATAACTAAAGTTTCAGCAGAAGTCTTTATCACAAATGAACCAAACTGTACAGATACACACCATTAGTTCATCAACCAAACTATATAGACTTAAAGACCTAACATTTAAGAAATGCTAAAGTAAAAAGAATTACTGTACATAGCAGCTGTATTTTCATCTTCAACTTGACAACATATGTTTGGAGAAAAGTATTTGCTGCCCTGAGCGGGCCCTTCTGTCTGCTCACTTTATGTGTTATCACCGCCTCTTTAGGTTTCAACATCATTGATCCTCTTGGAAGGATCCTGGAATGAGTTAACCTTGGCGATACTATGAACACCACCTGCTACAGAGTCAGCAATGTATCTGTAACTAAGCTCCTGGCCAGTCGAGGACAGCTGTGTCCCATAGCTGCAGCTGAGCTGATCTACTGTCAGATCATGTTTTCAATAAGAACTCACGGCAGTTTTTGCTGAGAGATGCTAAACGCTCAGGCATGAGTCTGGTGATCCCGGGGGCCCTTAAGTGAAGGAGACGTGGAGGAAGCAGGATGTGCCCGGGTTCCGAGGCTAGCTCCATTCCTTCCTTCAGCACCCAAGGAGGACACTGGGAGAGAGAGGTGGAGAGTCAGTTGCTGGAGCTCGGTGCTTCTGGGACCTTCCCATGACTCAGATGCCACAGCTGCAGCCAATCACCTGCCACTGACTGTGCAGCCACTCAGGGAGCCAGTGGGATTCTCACAGGCTGCTCTGGAAGGGGGTCTGGAGTGGGGGGAAGATGGGGCTGGGCTATCAGATCTAGAACGTGGCCGCTCAGCTTCCACACTTCCTGCCACTCCACCCTAGACAGTGAACAAGTCACCCTGCTCTTTGCCAAATCTATATCTTAGGAAGAGGAATCATCTAAATTTTGTCCAGAATTTTGCCTGGTAGCTGATTCTAAAATAGAGTCAGCTTCATGAATATGGGTCAAAACTGCAGCCAAGATTTTGGGACCACAAACTAACAGGGTGCTGTGTTACAAATGTTCCATTAGGCTGCAAATAGGCCAACAATAACCCAGCCAGCAGGCTTCATCCTGGAAACACAAGGAGAGTAGAAGTGATGCTCTCCCATTAGGGAGCCACTAAGGCACGGGGCTCTCTGCTCACCTGTCTAAGTTCCCATGGATGGGGCCTCTGTGCACAATAAACCAGGTCTTCTCCATCTGCTTATTGCCTTGTATGTCCTGTTTTACTTTGTGATTGATAATGCACCTGAGTATGATGACCTGAGGGAAGGCCTCTGGGTCAGCCATGAAGCAGGATGGGTGAGAGAGCAAGGGCCACAACTCTGAATGTGGCCAGCTATGAGTGAAACAACAGTGAAATGGCCTCGTGGATTCAGAGGTGGAGGTGACCGTTGCCACAGATCTCAGTGCCATTCAGAGAAGCAGAGGAGCAGCACTGGAGGAGTTCCTTAGAGGATGGAAGGAGGGCTGGGAGTTGGGGTGTGATTGTAGGTTAGTTCTCCTGAAGTTCTCCAGAGCCCTCCTCAATGACCGCAGGTCACTGCTTGGTCCACAGGGGCTGAGGGTGGCCCGGAAGATTCATGAAGGTCAGAATTTGCAGTGGGGCAAGATTGAGAGGTAATGTGCCAAATCTGTGCTCTCACTGTTCAATTCCAATTTGCCAGAATTTAAAATAATATGTTACACAAGCAACTAAAACTGTTTTTATCACTATATTAAATTACTAGCTAATGTATTACATGCAAACAACAAGAAATTCTCATATTTATTGTGTAAAACATGTTTTCCATCTTTCTAAACAGATCCATGGCTGAGTGAGTCAAACTCTGGAATGGGGACATTTGCTGATCCTCTTCTTGGCCTGTGCCACTCAGGAGCAGTGAGAGTACAACTGCGAACCTTCAGCTCACACAGCCAGGTCAGCCTTGTGGCCCTGGTCTCTCACCGTGTTGTCCCTCCTGGGGCTCTCAGCTTGTTCAGCCCCCAGAGTGCTGAGTACTTTCCTTCCCTGCACTCCCTGCAGCCAATGCCATGCACAGTGTCTCTTCTCCTGTAGGTCTTCAGCCCCATGAACCAGGAGAGAAGCTGCTTCCTCCACAGCCCAGGTCCAGAGCTCTGCAGCTCTTAGCACGGCGAGCCTTACTTCAGGCCAGTTGTATGTCCCTGTTCCAAACCTCTCCCATTCACTCAAGTACTTGAAAGTCTATTAAGACCTTAAATTCAAATCTGCCCAAATCTGAATTCCTGAAGCCACACTAAAACCTGAATAAAGAGGATGTTTCTTCCCTGCTTCTACAGCTACTAAGTTAGAAGTGCAGAGTTATTTATTTACTAAAAGGTCTGTTAAAAATTTAACCTTTTCACAGCATGCATCTCTGTTTTCTTCATTTTATTCAGCAGCTTCTCTGACCTGCTGTGCCTGACAAACACAGAAGAGCCTCTTTCAGCCTAGGCAGGAGTAGGGATTTGGAGGCTCATGCAATCCCCTCAGAAGTGAGATATAAAAGAAATGAAAAGGTGGAAAGGTACTGGGAAAGCTTTTCATACACCTGAAATTGGATGTTGAGGTTGAAAGCTCTGTCTGGATTTCTTCCAGAAACCATTTTGAGACAACTTGAGGCATAGACACATTGCAGCCTCTGAGATCAGGAGCCCTTAGGCCCAAACTTGAAAACTCCTTGTGTTGAGATTCCGACAGCAGGAGGAAAGAATTTGGGTCCTTTCTACTGTATGCAACCTGCTGCACTATTCCCAAATATTCCAACATTCAGATTCCAGCTTTGGTTTTAAGTATATCCTCATTTTTTCATTGCTTATGGAATGATTCTAAATTATCCTGCAAAGAATATCGAGAGTAAGAATCAGGCTGGGCCTCAGAACTGCCTTTGGTTGAAGACAGGCAGAAACATGTGCTTGGGGGAAGCCTGGGGCTGGACAGCAGCACTGGTTTTGTCCTCCCATGTGTCACAGTCATGTTGTGATAATGAGTAGAGGAACCCAGGTAAGTTCAAAGAGTTCACAAATTTTGCTCTCTTCTTGTCTTCACTTCTCACTTTATACTTTAAGTTGAAACCATCCATATGTTTCCCTCCATTCTTTCTTCTCAGTGGGACCATAACAGGATCATGGTCCTCAAGTAAAGCATGATCTGAAACGTGGGAACAAGAGTTCAGTCTAATCATGGGAGAGCAGCCTGATTCTGACCTGTGGCCCAATGGACAAACACAACCCTGCAGGCTAATCTGTGCTGCTGTAGTGTCCACAGGGATCCCAGGGGACACCTGAGCATGTGCTGAGATGAGTCAGCCTTGCAGCTGGGCCAAACCCCTTACAGCCATGCTAATTTACATATCCCTAGAGCCCAGCCAATTACTTGAGGACTTCTTTTTTTTTTCATATTTTTTTTTATTTAAAGAGAAAAAAAAACAGGAAAAAAGTAGAAATATTACAGAATTTCAAGAAAAGAAGACAAACAGTAAGAAATCACTAGTTGATATATTACATATTGTTCTTTTAGAAGTAGTTATTCAAGTTACAGAATTAAAGCACACAAAGTAGACACTAAAGCAGTGAGAGTGCAAACAGATCTGTTCAACAATCCAACAAGAACCTAGAAATATGGTCATCAATCCCACACATCTAAACATTCATGCAGCTGTATCTTTTATAGCGCTTCCTATTTCCTCTTTTTTTACAATAGCAATGATACATTTTTAAAAATTGTATTTAAAGAGAAGAAAAAAACAAAACAGAAAAAAGAGTAGAAACAATACAGAATTCTAAAAGAAAGAAAGTAAAGGGAGAATGAGAAAAAGCCCCACTAAGAAATCAGTAATTTGTAAATTACGTACTGTCATCCTGGATGTAGTTGTTCAAGTTACAAAGTTAAAGGGTATATAGTAAATATTCAAACAGTCAGACTACAAACAGTTTTGCTCAAAGATCCAACAAAGATTCAGCAATATGGTCATCTATTTCATACACTCAAACTTACATGCAGTTATATCCCTCAGAGCACTTTCTTTTCCTCTCTTTTTTACAATAACAATTGCACATTTTGGTTTTATTACACTTGTACTTCTTATTTACTTTTTACACTAGGGACACAATATGATATTTATAAATATGATTCTTATTTATTTCACTAATGAGGATAGTCTCAAGTTGTTTCCATTTGCCTTTGAAGGCCTCAAGATCATATCATCCTTTTTTATAGCTGAGTAATATTCCATTGTATAAAAATGCCACATCTTTTTCATCCACTCTGCAGTTGATGGGCATCTTGGTTGTTTCCAGGATTTAGCTATCACAAATTGTGTGGCTATGAACATGGGTGAACATATATCACTGTGATATGAACTTTTCAGTTCTTTGGGGAAAATACCCAGAGGGGGATAGCTGGATTGAATGGCACTTCCAATCCTAGTGTTCTGAGAATTCTCCATATGGATTTCCATAATGGTTGCACCAGTCTACATTCCCACCAACAGTGGAGCAGTGTTCCTCTTTCCCTGCAGCCTCACCAACATTTGTTATCAGTTGATTTCTTGACGGCAGCTATTCTTTCCAGAGTATGGTGGAATCTCAATGCTGTTTTAAATTGCATTTCTTGAATGACCAGTGATGGTGAGCATTTCTTCATGTATTTATTTGCCATTTGTATATCTTTCTCTGAGAACTCTGTGTTCATCTCAGATGCCCATTTTTGGAGAGGGTCTTTGAATTTAGGGGGCTTGATGTTTTTCAATTCTTTATATATTCTGGACACAAGTCCTTTGTCTGGGGGGTTGCTGGTTAAAATCTTTTCCCACTCTGTTGGTTTTCTTTCACTCTTTTGGTGATTTCCTTTGAAGTGCAGAAACTTTTCAATAATGTGAGATCCCAATTGTTGATTCTTTGAAGTGTTTCCCGTGCAGTTTGCATTTGGTACATGAATTCTCTGCCTATCCCTGTGTCTCCAAGACTTCTACCTACCTTGTCTTCCAGTAGATTTAGTGTTACTGTTTTAGTGTTGAGGTTTTTGATCCATTTAGACTTTAGCTTTGTGCGTGGTGATATGCATGGATCTAGTTTCAGTCTTCAACATGTAGAGAGCCAATTTTTCCAACACTATTTATTGAAGAGACTATCCTTCCAGTGGACATATTTAGCCCCTTTGTCAAATATTAGGTGGCTGAGTGTCTTTGTAGTTGTGCTTTCATCTTCTAATCTGTTTCATTGATCCTCAGGTCTATTTCTTTGCCAGTACCAAGCTGATTTGATCACTGTGGCTTTATAGTACTGTTTCAAGTCAGGAATTGAGATGCCTCCTGCCTTGCTTTTGTTGCCTAGAATTGCCTTTGTTATTCCAGGTTTCTTCTGTTTCCAAATGAATTTTAGGAGTGTTTTCTCTAGATCTGTGAGGTATGTCAATGGTATTTTGATTGGGATTGCGTTAAATCTGTGTAACAGTTTTGGGAGTATAGCCATTTTCACAATGTTGGTTCTTCCTAACCAAGAGCAAGGAATATCCTTCCATTTTCTAATATCCTCTTCAATCTCCTTTTTCAGCATAGTATAATTTTCAGCATATAGGTCTTTTACAGTTTTAGTTAGGTTGATTCCTAAGTATTTCATTTTTTTAGATGTTATTGTAAAGGGCGATATTTCCATAATTTCTCTCTCAGTGAGTTTTTTGTTTGTATACAGGAATGCTATTGATTTTTGAGCACTGACTTTGTATCCAGCTACATTGCTGAACTTGTTTATTACCTCTAGCAGTCTTTTAATGGAGTTTTTTGGGTCTTGTATATAGAGCCTCATGTCATCTGCAAATAGTGATAATTTAACTTCTTCCTTTCCTATCTTTACTCCTTTTACTTCTCTCTTTTGTCTGATTGCCCTGGCTAGTGTTTCCAGAACTGTGTTGAAAAGGAGTGGTGATAGTGGACATCCTTGTCTTGTTCCTGATTTTAAAGTGAAAGCTTTCAGTTTTTGTCCATTTAGTATAATGTTGGCTGTTGGTTTGTCATAGATGGCCTTTATAAGGTTGAGGTAGATGCATGTATTCCGAGTTTCTGAAGGGTTTTTATCATGAACATGTGTTGGATTTTGTCAAAAGCTTTTTCTGCATCTATTGAGATGACCATGTAGTTTTTGTTTTTGGCTCTGTTGATGTGGTGTATTGGGATGCAATGAAAGCAGTCTTAAGAGGGAAATATATACCAGCAAACTGTCATATCAAGAAAACAGAATGAGCACAAATAAACAACCTAATGCTCCATCTCAAGCTTCTAGAAAAAGAAGAGCAAGCTAAACTCAAAGCTCATAGAAGAGAGGAAATTGTAAAGATTAGAGCAGAAATCAATGCAACTGAAACTAAAAAAAATGCAAAGAATTAATGAATCAAAAAGCTGGTTTTTTGAGAGAATCAACAAAACTGACAAACCCCTAGCTAACCTTATCAAGAGAAAGAAAGAAAAAACCCAAATTCATGCAATAAGAACTTAAAAGGGAGAAATTACTACAGATACCATGGAAATTCAAAAGATCATGAATACCTATTTTGAAAATCTTTACTCACATAGAGTGGAAAATGCAGAGGAAATGGACAGATTTCTAGAAACAAATGAACTACCAAAGCTCAACCAAGAAGATATAGCAATTTTGAACAACCCAGTATCAGCTATTGAAATTGAAAATGTAGTTAGAAGCTTACCAACAAAGAAAAGTCCAGATCCTGATGGATTCACAGCTGAATTCTACAAGAAATTTAAAGATTGGATGCCAGTACTCCTTAAACTCATCAATGAAATTGAGAAAAAAGCAATCCTCCCTAAATCATTCATGGAGGCAAGTATTACTCTCATACCAAAACCAGAGAAAGATGCAACCAAAAAAGAGAACTATAGGCCAAACTCACTAACGAACATTGATGCAAAGATTCTCAACAAAATATTGGCAAATAGAATGCAGCAAATCATCAAGA
This sequence comes from Hydrochoerus hydrochaeris, assembly GCA_004027455.1. Classification (NCBI taxonomy): domain Eukaryota; kingdom Metazoa; phylum Chordata; class Mammalia; order Rodentia; family Hydrochaeridae; genus Hydrochoerus; species Hydrochoerus hydrochaeris. Next base: position 12,959 of record PVLA01012058.1, read on the forward strand.
AGATTATACATCATGACCAAGTGGGGTTCATTCCAGGAATGCAGGGATGTTTTAACATACAAAAATCAATAAATGTAATACACCACATCAACAGAGCCAAAAACAAAAACCACATGGTCATCTCAATAGATGCAGAAAAAGCTTTCGACAAAGTCCAACACATGTTCACGATAAGAGGACTTCTTAATAGGCTGCTGGTCTCACTCTGTGCAGATTCAGTCCCAGTCAGGACACAGCATGGACATGAGGTTATTGGTTAACTTTCTGGGTTTTTTGCTGCTCTGGGTTCCAGGTAAGGAAAGACAATACCCAAAATTTACTCAGCGGTATGTTCAGAATTCCCTGAAATTTCAGGGAAGTTCTGCTTTATCATGAATAATCATGTTGATGATTGTTGTTCCCAATCTCAGGTGCCAGAGGTGACATCCAGTTGACTCAACCTCCATTCACATCTGCATCTGTGGGAGACACAGTCACCATCACTTGCCAGGTCAGTCAGGGCATTAGCAATTACTTAACCTGGTATCAACAGAAACCAGGGCAAGCTCCTAAACACCTCATCTATATTGCAACCAGTTCGCAGTCTGGAGTCTCATCAAGGTTCAGTGGCAGTGGATCTGGGACAGATTTCACTCTCACCATCAGCAGCCTGCAGCCTGAAGACTTTGCAACTCATTACTGTCTGCAGTATAAGAATTACTCTCCAACAGTGATACAAGCCCTGACATAAACCTCCCAGGGAAGCAGAAGTGTGAGGCTGGGCTGCCCCAGCTGCTTGTCTGTGGGTCTCCAGCTGCAGAGCAGGTTCCTCACATGCAGTCAGGTGATGAAGGTCACTGGAAGGATTTGGTAGACCATCAAAGGAAGGTCCTGTGTACCCTAAGTCTATTTTCTGTTTCTCAGCCCTGATTTAATGAAGGACACCAATAAGTACACCGGAGTAATGTGGATTATGGCAGCAGAAAAGCTCTTCTATTGGTTCCAAGCAATAATTTTTGAAGACTTCCATAACTTTTAGAAATTTATTTATTTACTTATTTATGTATTTATAGTTTATTTTAAAAGGAATAACATGAAACAAAGTACAACAGAATAAGACTAATCATAACAAAATAATCACTGTGATAAAAACTTCAAAACAATGTAATATGAAATGAAAAATGGCTCCCATGCTGCGTCTCATTGTCCTAACCTAGAGATTTATATTCAAAGCAGAATTTAAGTAGAGAGGTGTCTTGTTTACCTCTGCCCCTACATCTACACAGCATATCATCACCATAATTGCAATTCTTTGGCAGTCAATCAAGATTAACCTAAACCCAAGTCAATGGTTTACATTAGTTTGACTCTTTATTTTGTTCATTTCATGAGAAAATACAGGTATAATGACATAGATCCAACACTTGGTATGACACAATGTTTTGCCCTAAATGCCACTGTCTTCTACTTGTACACCCTCTTTTCACTCCATTTTCTGTAAATCAGTCACATTTTCCCCTGTCTATAGCTCTTCCTTTACTAAAAGACAAAATCTTGGAATTTACAGAATGGAAGATTTTCAAAAGTTAATCTTCCAGTATGCTGTTACAGAACACACAAACAAACAATAATGAGTAACACATTTTGCTACTACCAAGGTTCTCTTTACAGCATCTATTATTATCATAAATATCCTGGCTTCCTAAAGGTGATAGATCCTTTACTATGCACTACAGTGGATTTTTCTTAGCGCTGATTGTATGTCAGAGGGCACCAGAATGGTACAGTTTACTTGGCCTCAATGTTATGAGTCTATTTTAATTTTAGAATATGCAGAGGAATTTTTAATTTCTTTTATTTCTTTCAAGATAACTTTATTGATACACCCTTGATATAAATTCCAATGCCCATACAATCAACTGGACTTACAGGTGGACCCTGGAACTCTGACTCTTTTTTTCATGTCATGGATCCATTCACTGTTTCACTGAACCCAGCTCAGTGTCTTTCTCTACCAGTCAGAGAGCTTCCTTTTGCTCCTGTTGATATTTTTCTGAGAAATAAAAAAAAAAAAAGATTTTGCTACATTTCACAATGAAAAAAATATATCTTGTCCTTATTTTTACATTTTTTTATGTTCTTTTTAGGCTGCGGTACCTGAACAACTTCCATAAACACAGCATCTCAGGCCTGGATGAACAGTAGATTTCATTCTCTGGCAAGTCAGCAGAATGTGACATGGTTAGCACAGGGCTGCTGGAGTGTTTTCTATTTGTCCAGTCAAGATGGCAATAGCAGAAGAGGTTGTAACCATTATAGTGACAGAATCTCCAAGTGTCACGCTAATTTTTTTTTTTCAGAAAAATGTCAAATTCAGCAGCAGTAGCAAGCATCTTCTCTGTGTATCCTATTCTCTGCTTCCTCATCCCTTTGACAGGATGTTTTCATTTAACACATTTCTTTGTTACTTTCTGCCTTTTCAGTAGGATGTATTGATTAAGATTAGCTCTCAATCTTTTAAATTTGCCAAACACAAGTGCCTTAAAGACATCTTCCTCAGCTTGATACCATTACATACTAATTAAACAAAATTTTAAAAGTCAAGTGGTGTGAGCATCTAAAATGCTTATCAATTCATGGTGGAAATGGTGACCACATATGACTTCCTAGGAGAATGGCTTGGCAGAGTCCTAGAAACCTGTTTCATAGTGTCACACCCAACAGTAAAAATTTCAGGTCTTTACCTAATGTACTTGTAAACTCCTGTTAGTTTAACATCTTCTGTAAGACTATTGAAACCAGCTTTGTTCATAATAACTATGTGAAAACTACCTAAATCATTTTCAATTCATTATATAATTATCCATTAAATACTACTCCAAAATAAAGATCACATTATTGATACATAAACAGCATGAATTGACCTAAAAAACAGCTATGGTGTGTCAAAGTAGGACGCCAATAGGAATCGGAAGCTATATAATTTACTTTGGCACAAAATTCTAGAGAAGAGCAAATTTAAATTACAGTGAAATCTGATAGATCTGAGTTTGACAAGTCCATGTAGTGAAGAGGAAATTGGTTAAAAAGAACGGCAGAAAAAAGTGTTGCCCATTCAGGATAATTTGTTATTCCAGTGGGATTTTCCCAGTATAATTTTGATAGAGATTACACTGAATCTGTATTTCACTTTGGATGATATCAACATTTTAACTGCTTTAATTTCTCCAATCCAGGAACATGGGGTATCTTTCTATTTATTTGTGTCTCTATATTTTCTTTCTTCATGTTTAGTAAAGTCTCATTTATCAGTATTTCTCTCCTATGATTGTATGTGTTGTGTGGATCCTGTTATAGGTTTCCCTTCAGTTTGACTTAAAAATATACTCTTGTCTTTGCCCCAGTGCTTCCCTACTCATACTTGTGACCATGGTAGTCCATTAATTTGTATGTTTATCTGATGTCATAAACCTCAATATTTTTTCCAATATGTACTTTATTTCATTTTCCTTTCCAATTGCTCCTCACCAGTTATTGAAAAAATGGCACTTAAACCCATAACTAAATTTAGTAGCTTTGTAGGAATAACTGTGTATGTGGGTCTTTTCTCTAGGCTCTTATTTATTGTTTGTTCACTGTATTTACCTTCATTCCTGTGATGCACAACACTGTCTTACTGAAGTTCTTTGATAATTTCCCACCCACTTTTGCCATGTTTGGGATCAAGCTGAGGGTCTTATGCATACTAGGCAAATGCTCCACTACTGAGCTCCATCCCCATTCTCTACAAAAGTCTTAGAATATAATCTGATGCATATTCTATTTTTGTTACTCAAAATTTGTGTGCCTATCTTAGGTCCTTTGATTTTTCTTATATATTCTAGAAAATGCTCATGAATCTAAACAAAACACTTGTTGATTGATTGGATTTCATTGCATGGAATACATTTGTGTATATATCTATTGTTTGAAAAATTGAACTTTATTAATATCGTGATTTCTACTTGATGAACATGAAAAAAGTCTTTATTTACCTAAATGTTTTTAATAGATAAGATATAGTGAGTGTATTTCTATTGAATCCAGATACATCATGAAATTATTTTTCTAGTGAATTTTGGGGCAGTCTAGGAAATTACTTAAAAGTTTTTGCTGAAAGTTTGTGAAGATTTCTCTTCTTTCTTTCAACTTGTAAATGCTATTACTTTGTCTTGTCTTGTATTTCCTAGCACCTTCAGCATAATTTTGCAAAGTAAGAAAAGTGGACATCCAGTTTTTCCACTCTGAAGGATAAAATACTCACAGTTTTGATAAATACAATGTTTTAGAGCTCTTATGAGGAGTGTAAACAGAGTTTTTCAAGATTGTTAAAGTGAAAGAGTCAGCATTTAGGTTAATTGATGTATTGCAATGCAACGTCATAGAGATTCACCCAAAGAATCGTTCTTTGCCTGCACAAAAAGTTCTCCTGATTTCAGAGAAGTGGAATCAGTGAGCTGAAGGGAGAGGCAGTGCTGGGCATCTGTGAAGTTGCGGTTGTCCACAGACCGACACTACTGAGCCTAAGTGAAGGTTGCACTTTGCAAATTCTGCATTAGGGAACTTTGGGCAAGCCTGAAAAACTGCAAAGGAAAAGAATATCTGGAAAACAAATTTCATACAAGGACTTATTTCAACCAGGCACAATTACGCACCTAGAGAGATGAGCGCGACCTGCTCAAGTGTAGACAAGAGCCCAGTGTCACTGTAGTTGCAACTCCGCCCACCCAGCCCCTCCCAACACTGCCTCTCCCACACCCACTGCTGACCAGAGTCCATATCACTGCCTGGGCAGCAGGGAGGACCTAGTGTGCACCACGGAAGCCCTGGCTCAGTGCCTCTGTGTGTTTTTTCTCTGGGTCTCAGGTGAAGGCTACAAAGGACATTTTTGCATAGCTATGTAAACTGTCAGCACTGATTCCTAGGCACAGTAATAGATTCTCTGTTCAATATGCACAATAATTAAAGTTCAGTGTAGGAAACTCGTAAATGTAGCTCTACTGAGAAGACAATTGATATTGTCTAGATTACAAGGGAAACATTTCTGTTTTATTTTTCAGTGTCAGATTCCCCAGGAAAAGCCCTGTTGACCCAGTCTCTGCCTCCCTGGCTGTGTCTTCAGGAGAAACAGCCACTCTCAGCTGCAGGGCCAGTGAGAGTTTAGCATCTCCCCAGGCTGATTCCAGCAGAAACCTGGGCGGGCTCCCAAGGTCCTCATCTACGCTGCCTCCAGCAGGGCCACCAGTGTTCCGGCCAGGTTCAGTGGCAGCGGGTCAGGGACAGACTTCACTCTCACCAACAGCAGCCTGCAGCCTGAGGAGGTTGCAGTTTATCACTGTTACCAGTGTTACAGGGGGTGTTCCTCAGGGATCCAGTGTGAAAGAAAAACCTCCTGAGACTATTGTCTTCATTATGCTCATAGCAGCTGCTTTCTTTGTCAACAACTGCTGTGGTTCCTGCTCAGCTTAAATGTCTCTGTCTCAATCTGGCAGGAAACCTTGTGATTCTGAGAAGTAACTTGCTGATAAGATGTTGACAGGTTCCTGGATTTGTCCTCAGACTCAGGTGCACAGCCCTGTGTAGGAAGAGTTTCCCTGCTAAGGACGTCGGATCAGACTCACATGAGTGGATGCCTAGACAGAGTCACATCTTATGTCCTATAAAACAAGACAATACAATAGCCAAGAACAAAATTGCATAATATCCATATGAGATTAATTCATTATGCTTCTACTTGATGAACAGAAGCCACTCTTCCAACTTTATTTCCTAGTATTAATTTGATTCCCTGCAGTGCTGATTCTCATTGCTATTACCGTGAATTTTAGCTTTTTAACAAAAAGTGCATTTAGAGTTTTTTTTCTCATCACTTCTCAGTGTTTTGGTTGAGATCAAGTATAGTTTTTAAAAAATTTTTCTCATGTAACAGCACAGCTGCTAGATATATACTTACATTTTCACTTTCTTCCTATTAGTTCCATTTTCGTGCGCATCCTGGCATTTACCATCATTCTCCTGATTATACAAACCCCTCACACAAATTTTCTTTTATGCTTCCTTTTCTTTCTTCCCTTTCTTCTCTTGTATTTCCTCCTTCCTCTATTTTCTCAGTGACTTTAAACTATATTAAATTATTGGAATATTCATAATAATAATCAGCAATAGTGGCTGTTTCTTATCTAGTTGTATATTAACATACTCAGTCATTTGTCTACTAATTTCAGCCCTGTAATCAGCCTGTGTGACTCCAGCACACACAATGCAAGTTATGACAATAATGTTTATCTGGCATGATGATCTAAATACCTCCATATGCCTACCTCCCCTACATGGTTAATCTCAGATATGAACATTATATTCTTTATAATTTGTCCTTTTCTCTGTAGTTTATTTCTTTATATGAATTAACCACATAATATTTTAAGATTTATGTATTTAGAACTTTCTGAAAAGGAAATCGTATGAATGATGTATGTGAGGTATGATCTAAAATACTGTAAAGACTTAAAATTTTTAATCATTACAATAAAGGACACATTGTCATTACTTTCCCTCACAATACCCTCTCTTGTTTTAGACATTCTCTTCCTATTGTTCTTGCCATTTTCTGAAGCAGTTCCAGAAGTCTTCTTTCATGACTCTCTATTTGTGTTATTGTGGCTTCCTAGATGTCTGGCTCAAAATGTTTAACTTCCTTGCTCATTTTACCTTCCAGGAGGAACCAGCAGTGACACTGTGAGCAGGGCACAGTGGGGCATGCCTTTAATCACTGTACTCAGGAGACAGGAGGATCACCATGAATGTGAGGCCAGGCTGCATTGCATAGTGAGATCCTGAGTCAAAAAAATAATAATACAGATGTTTAAAAGGCTGCCTTCTGGGAGGTGGTTCTTGGTGCTAGAATTCACTGATTTTTCATCACACTCTGTAAATGCAAAGCAATGGGGAACATTTGAGGAAGATCCATGGCAATGCTTTTTCTGTGATAATTTTTTACAAAGAATTTAAACATTCATTGCATTTGTCAATTACACCTTGTGTATATTTGAAACATCTTTTCAATTTCAACAAAGATCTATGACTGTGTTACTGAGTTTTTCATTACTGTCACAAAATATTTGAGAAAAACATCTTAAGAAATTTATTTTGTCTCACCTTTTCAGAGATTTCTGTGCATGGTCATCTGGCTTCAGTGATTTTAAATAGGTGATGATATGGTGGAAGAAAGGATTGGAAAAGGAATCTTTTTATCTCGTGACATCCAGGAAGTAGACAGAGAGGGAGGGAGGGAAAGAGAGAAAGAGAGAGACAGATAGAGAAAGAGAGAGAGAGAGGAGGAAGAAGAAGAAGAAGAAGAAGAAGAAGAAGAAGAAGAAGAAGAAGAAGAAGAAGAAGAAGAAGAAGAAGAAGAAGAAGAAGAAGAAGTATCTTTTAAGTCTCCTTCCCTGAAAGTGACCTAAACAAAATAGATTTGACAAAAGTAAGTTGACGTGCTTATTACAGCTCCTTGGGCTTCTACTATTGTGGGTTCCAAGAGACACTACTTTGTCAAAGCTAAAAGTGGCAGTGTTACTGAAGTCTGTAACTCTTTCTCCCTTCCTTCCTTCCTCACTTCCTTCCTTCCTTTGTTCCCTCCTTTTGTCTTTCTCTCTCTCTCTCTCTCTCTCTCTCTCTCTCTCTCTCTCGCTTTCTCCCCCCTTAGGAGCCCCACAACAAATATACAGCTTTACTTTGGAAACTATTTTTTAAGACGAATTTCCTATTTTTGTTTTAAAGTACATTTGTGGTGTTTTTTGTGTACAAATGGTCTTGTTCTGCTAATGTGTGGTTTCAGCCTCCGGAGGTGAGACTGTGCTGACTCAGTCTCCAGCTGTCCTGTCTATGATGCAAGGGGAAGTAGCTACTATCTGCTACTAAACTACATCGGTACCAGCAGAAACCAAATCAGGTTCCAAAGCTCCTCATTCAGTGGGCCTTCAAGTCTACCTCTGCCATCCCTTTGAGGATCAGTGGCAGTAGAAGTGTGACAGAAATCATCCTTACCATCAGCAGCCTTCAATCTGAAGATACAGCAACTTATTACAGTCAGCAAGAATATAATATTTTTCACACCATGCTACAAAACAAAAAACAAAAACAAAAACAACAACGAAAAACTAGTTCAGCCTGGATGAGCAGGAGATTGGGTGCTACCATGCTCCTCTGATCTTTGCAGGTGCAGAAAGTTCATTGATCTCACTAATAAGCTGATGTTTGTCCCGCCCAGCAGAGTTGAAACCTCAGAGCTAATTCTTCATATATTAATTGCAATTTCATTTGCAGAAATTTTTCAATATAAACAAACAGCTGCTGAATATAAGCTCTCTTTGCAAACATCTAAGGGTTCCCATAATTTATACACTGCATATTGTTAAAACTTTGGAGCTTTCCTTGGGGACTCCAGATAGTCAGTTAAGCACAGTTGCCTTACAGGGAAAATATTGTGAAATTACCAAGCAATTGCCTGGAGCTTTGAGGACAGAAGAGACCGTTGATTCAAGTTTTGTCATCATGGCTTGAAAGAAGTGAAAGTGGCTCTCACTGCCTGAGCACATCTGCTACACTGTGCATTTGTCAAGACAGGTTAGCATCAGTACTTCCTTTCACCACTGGAGCATGAGCTTGAGAGTTCAGTAGGTGTTAGATTTTAAAATCTTTATGCACGAAAATGAATCCATGAACAACAGAAACAGACACCCAGAATTACTGACAAGGAGGTTGTCCCGGAGAGAGCAGGAAGCTGGAAACCCCAGGAACACGAATCCTCCACTTCCAGTTTTGGCACAGGCCCAGATTCAGGGTCTCTGGATGCTGCTGTCAACAGCCCCTCTTTGCCCAGTGGGATTTCCTGTGCCAAAAGCTGAGCGTACCGTGACACTGACCAGCAAAGAAGGTGTTTTGGGAGTTGGAGTCAGGTTAACAAGCAAACTGGACACAGTGTTTCACATCTTAATACACATATAAAATATGGTAGGTCACTTATCATTCTAAAGAACACATTTACTGCCTGCCCCTTTTATTTACCTCAGAACTCAAACTTCATGTTAAAATCATGTAATTACATTATATTGTTATTCCATTTGCAGTACTGAGTATCGAGCTTTTTTACCGAGCTACATTTTCAACCTCTTTTATTTTCATTTTGAGACAGGGTCTCACTAAGTTGTTAAGTTGCCCAGGCTGGGCAGCCCTCCTGCTCCAGACCCCCAGAGTGCTGGAGGTTACAGGTGTGTACCTGGTGCAAATCTTTCCTTTAACTCTTACCGTCTCTGAGTGTCAGGACCAGTGTCCTTCCCTTAATTTTCTTAATACCAAGACCAAGTTCATTTCTTCAGTTATCTTTGTGTGCTCTTAGTCATTCATTCAGTGAGTGAATGGCATCTCATCTTGATAATGGCAGTGCAGTGTCATATCACCATTGATGGCATTTCTTTAGTGACTTTTGACATAATTCTTTGCAAAAAAATTAATCATTTTTTTCCAGTATTGCATATTTCATCCCAAAGCGGAAAATCATATTATAAAAACTGACATTTCTACATTGTGGTTCCAGGCGGATAAACTCAATGTTGTACTTTTTGTCTTAAAGGCCACATATTGAAGACTTGGTTGCCAGATGAAAGTGCTGCTGTGACATGGTGGAGTCTTTGGGAGGTGAGGCTTAGTGGGAGCAAGTTAGGTCATGCTGGGCATGCATTTGAGGGGATACTGCTATCCAGCCTCTCACTTTCTGCTTCCTGCCTCCATGTAGTGGATCATTTGCTCTGTCTTGCACTCCTACTTGATATCGTTTCTCTCCACAGGATCAAAGTCATGGGGATCCAGTGGCCATGGACTGACCCCTCTGGAAGCAGAAGCCAAAAGAAATATTTCCTTTTCTGAAATTGATTTTCTCAGCTAATTTTGACAGTAACAGCAATCTGACTGATGCACTGAGAAATTTTCTGCACAGGAGAATGTAAATTAAAGAACATTATACAGAAGAAATTGGAGTTATGAGTCATGGTTGTGAAGCTCAAATACTAGGAATGGATGAGGAAGAATTTTATTTTGTATGTGTGTGATATATTGACATATCTTGTGAATCACATCTTTTTTAGTATTTATTCCTACTATTTCTTGTGCAAATCAGGAGCTGTTTATGGTATCCAAATTTAAGGAAAAGGCAGTCACATTTGGTCCTGGTACTGGATGCCCAGAAAGAGGTCATTCATCTGCTTCAAGATTCATCTTTCAAGCACTGGCTCTCCCCACCTTCAGCATCAAGCACCACCTGCAGTGAGGGTCTTTTTCCTTCTTATAGTGCTTCATATTACATTTTTCACAGAATAAGTGTTCACTGAATTTGTAAACAATTCTTGCCATCCATAACTTGTTTTTACTTGTCCAAATAAACTTTTTCAACCAGACAAATGTACCTTCAATTAAGTGAAATATACCATATTTTTTTTCCAAAAAAAGAGCATACACTAGCATTTAAATTTTCTTCTTACAAACAATATATTTAAACTTGTATCTATCAACGTAGGAAGAAATCTCACAAAACTAGTATTAAAAGAATCGACCTGTAGTTTATTTTTTCACCATATTCTAAGAGAAATATAGATTATTTCAGCGCTAAAGCACTAGAGGGATCAAAGTACTTAATAATTGAAAACTAGGAAAAAGACCAAAAATTATAACCTTATATGTAAAAGAATAATTGCAGCTTAAATATAAAAATAATATCACAAATGAACCAAATGTTTCATGTGTAAATCTCTACTTAATTAACAAAACTATATATCCTTGAAGGTCAAATATTTAAAAAATACCAAAGTATAAGGGAAAAATCTATAAAATATTGAATTTTGCTTACACCTTGAACTTGACCTCAAATATCTGGAACAAAGTATTTGGTAGTTTCAGAGAGATCCTTTGTTCATGAAACTTACTATCACTTCTGCTTTGTTTTTAGATATCATTATTCCTCTTGGAAGTGTGCTGGAATGAACTAGATGTGATTTAATAACATCTGTTACAGCAGAGTCATCATTATACCAGCAACCAAGCTCCTGACCAATCTAGGACTGCTATGTCCCATAGCAGCAATGATATTCATCTATCTTGCAAGTTACTGTTCTCAATAAAAATACAGTGTAGTTTTTGCCTGAGAGATTGTGAAATTGTCATACGCAAAGCAAGTGATCAAGATGCCCTTAAAGGCAGGAAGTGTTGGTAGAAGGATGGATGTGCCTCGATTGCAAGGCTACTTGGGATCCCTTGTTCACATTCTGAGGAGAGACTGGGGTGAGAGAGGCAGATGGTGGTTTGCACAGGTCCAACACTTCTGGGACCTTCCCATGTCTCAGCTTCAAAAGCTAAATCCACTGAACAATGCTGAGTGTGTAAGCCATGTGAGCTGCTGGGTTCTCAGAGCCTGTTCTAGCAAGGTTTCTAGGTTGGGAGGATGGGACTGGATCCAAAGGTCTGGAAAGGAAGTTCTCAGCCTCAAAAGATTTCCTAGCACTGTACATGGCAAGATATTCTGGGTACCCCATTTTTCCCACAACTACGTCTTTGTCATTTCATGTGATCCCATACCAAGAACTTTAGAGACCTGTGACTATTATTTTTTCAGAATTCCAGGTGGCCTACTACTGTTTCATCTTTTACAGTTGCATGATTTATTAAGAAGAGTTACTATATAAATTTTCTATAGAATCTTGTCCGGTAATATGTAGAATAGGGTTGGGTTCATGAATAATGGATCGAGAGGTGGAGATTCAGTGGAGTTTAGAAACTCAAACCAAAAAGGATGCTATGTTATAAATCTTTCATTAGATGGCAACCAAAATGGACAACAAAGTACAGAAGCTTCATCCTAGAAAGTCTGGGGTTATAGAAGTGAGACTTTCCCCTTAGGGAACCTCTAAGGCAGGGAGCTCTCTGCCCTGCTTTCTAACCTCACGGCTGGGGCCTCTGGGCACAATGGGCCAGGTCTTATCCATCGCCAGTTCCTCAGTATTTCCTCAGTATCTCGTATTTTCCTTTGTAACTGGTAATGTGCCTGACTATGATGCCCCTTCCAGGAGGATTCTTAGAGCCAAACTCTGGGTGAGCAATGAGGAAGGCTGGGTGAGAGAACAAGGTGCACAGCTCTGACTGTGGCCGCCATGAGTGAAACAGGGATGCAGTGGCCTCCTGAAATCAGAGAAAGAGGGGAAAGAACTTAGAGAACCCGTCTCTATTCAGATATGTGAGGTGTGTTTCAAACCATAAAGAGAACAAGACATCACACAACTCATGCAAAAGCATTCTGACTCTGCCCTGTGGTTCAAGGGAGAAACGTGTGCTCTGCAGGAAACCTGTGCTGCCATGGTTTGGAAAGGGACCCCTGAGAATCCTGGGCCAGTGCTGAGATGAGCAAGCCCTCCAGCTGTGCCCAGCCCCGCCCCTGATTTGCATTTGCCCAGAAAACAGTCAGCTGCTTGAGGACTTTTTAAGAGACTGTCACACACTGTGCAAGAGTCAGTTCCAGTCAGAACACACCACGGATATGAGGGTCCCTGCTCAGCTCCTGGGGCTCCTGCTGCTCTGGTTCCAAGGTGAGGAAAGAGATCTTACATTTTTGTCTATTTGGAGTTGCTTGTTTAGAGTTCCCTGGATCTTCTGGGATGTCTTGTTTTATCATGTTTCTGTTGATATTTTCTATGCTTCTAATCTCAGGTACCAGATGTGACATCCAGATAACTTAAGACTCCATCCTCCTTGTCTGCATCTGTAGGAGACAAGGTCACCACCACTTGTAGCACCAGTGATGATGTTAGCAGTGCTTTAAACTGGTACCAACAGAAACCAGAGAAAGCTCCCAAACTGCTGATCTATGATGCAGACAGTTTGGTATCTGGGGTCCCATTGAGGTTCAGTGGCAGTGGATCTGGGATAGATTTCACTCTCACCATCAGCAGCCTGCAGCCTGAAGATATGGCAACTTATTACTGTCTACAAGGTTGGGATGAGCCTCCAGCAGTGATACAAGCCATGACAAAAACCAGCCAGGGAAGCAGAAGTGCAAGGTCGGGCTGCTCAGCTGTCACTGCAGCAATGTTCTACCGCTGAGAGCATTTTTCTGACCCAGCCAGGCTTGGAAGTTCACTTGGAGGCTTTAGAAGAAGGGGCCAAGACTCTCCTCTGCACCCTGCATCTCTTTCCCTTCCCTCAGCTCCAGCAGCACAGACATCACAGCGCTTGTCCTGATTTAATGAAGGACACAGATGAGTCCCTCTGAGCAGATTGGGCTATGGCATCACTTTGGATTCAGGCAGCAGCAGAGAAGCCCTTCTATGCATTGATAGAGTTTTTAAAGACTTGCTTCATTTTTTACAGTAGATTTAAGGCCATAGAAAAATTTAAATGCAGATGTGGCCCTCATACCCCTGCCCACATGGCTATGCAGCCTATCATCACCATCCAGTGACAATTTTGCAGCAAGCAATCAAGACTGATACACATGCAAAGTCCCTAGTTCACATCAAAGTTAACCCTTTAGTGTTGTGCATTTACCCAGGATACACACACATGTCCTGACACACATGCAGCATTTTGGTAGGATGCAATTGTGTTTCACAGCCCTAAAAAATCTTCCCTAAAAATTCTTCCCATTCGGTTTCCCCATTTCCTGTAAGTCATTTGTGTTTTGCCATTCCTGTCATTTGTCCTTTTTCCAGAATGACAAAAACTTGTTTTTACAGTATAGAAGATTTTGAAAAGTAATTTCAAAAAATGTTATATTAAGGGACACAGTAATTCAAAAATAGTGAATAACACACCTTGCCACTCACAAGATTCATTTTATACCTTCTATGATTAACTGTAATATCTTGTTTGAGTGACAGTTTTCAAATAGAAGCTTTGAATATACTTATTCTGTCTCAGAAGTCACCAGAAATATATAGACTTGCTTTGCTAATAGTCTACACTATTTTGAGAACATGGGGAGGAACTTTACAATTTTGTTCCTAACTTTAAATGGATGTGCAGGTGGAAATTCAGAACTCTCACCATTCATAATTTGTATCACTTGAGTTGTTCACTATTTCACTGACCCTGGCTCGGGGTCTTTCTCTATTGCTCAGGAGAGAGTCCAGCAGGCTGCCTTTGGTCTTGAGCACTGTAAAGCAAAAGAGCCTGTTCCATTTTATGCTGAAACACGTCTCCTCTTCTTATTTTTACAACTTTCCATGTGATTTTCGTGACTGTGCAACCTGAACATCCTCCAAAGTAAACACACTGTCTCTGCTCAGTGTGAACAACAGGGCCCAACCTATGCGACGGCAACGGAGGTGGCATAGTTAACATAGGATCCCCAGCATCCTCCCAACAGGATTAGAGCTGTGTCAAGCACTGTATGTCACAGCTTCAAAGGCTGAACTATTACTTGGCAAAAAAACCTGAAATTGAGGCAGGAATACCGCATTCTCTGCTTCCTCATCCCAGGGATGCATTGTTCTTTTTTAGCCCCTATTGTAATTATTTCTTTCTTCTTCATTAACTTTTGCCTTTTCAATGCTCTTTAATAGTGAACATAAGTTCTAAAACATGTCAGTCACAGAAACATGGCAAGAAAAAGATAATTAATGAGCAACAATAAATAACTTCAAAATCTTAAACAAATGAGCAAGTATTGGGAGCACCTACAACTATCAATCCCTGATGCAAAAGAAGAACTCATGACCTCTTAGCACAGCAGTATAGCATAAGTTTAAAAATTGATTATCCTACCTATCAGCTGCCCTCCCAGGCCTCTGAATAAGATTCCTGAAAACAGCAATTCACACAGCATCTGGTGACAGACAGCCAAACTGGCTTCATTCATAACAGCCAGAAGTGGAAGCCACCCAAGTCATCATCGGCACTTGGAGACATAAAATGATGGTCTTACCATGGTTACCTAGTGCCCAGAAATATAGGTCACAATATTCGTACATGGAAGAAAAGCTGATGTGGGAACAGAATCCACAGAAGCTGTCCACCTTCAGAGAGGCAGATGAGCTACATGTGAAGTGCCCCATAGAAGGGGGAAAGCCAGGCAGGGAAGGCTGTGATTCCAGGTCTGATCCCCTGCCATTCCCTAGGTCCTCAGCAGTGAGCATAGGAAACTTCTCGGTTCCCAGGGGCTGGGAGCAGAAGCTGAGCTTCATGCTGCTCAGACTCTGCAGAGGGGCAGGGCGGGGTGGTGATGCAACCACTGAGGGTTCTGATGTTCATGTTCAGTTTGCCAGAATTTATGACACTGTGTCACACAAATAACAAAACATTATTCCATTAAAGTAATGGCAATGGGTTACACACATACAACAATAAATGATTTGCGTATTTATTTGTGAAATGCATGTTCTTTATCTTTCCAAGCAGAACAAATGCCAAGTGTCCACACTCTGGGAATGGGGCATTTGCTAAACTCTGCTCATACTCAGAGCAGCCTGTCCTTAGAGCCAGTCCCAGCACCGATGTCTTGATGTCTCAAGGTCCCTTTCCACTTGGGGACTCTCGGCTTGGGACAGCACCCAGAGCTGTGCTGGTGGACACCTTTCCATCCCTGCGTCCCCTGACAGAAAGTGCCATGGGTAGGTTCCTGGATCCCTGCTGGGTTCTCACTGACCAGAGCCAGGGCCTGACAGCTCTCAGCACAGCAAGCCTGACCTCAGCCCTGATTTGAGCCCTGTTTGAAAACATCTCCATGTCTCTCCAGCCAGAATGCTCTCCTGGCTCTGAATTCCCAGGCTCCTTCCATACTTTCTAAAGCCAGCATTGCCACCTGGGTAAGTAAGATTCATCTTCATCATCATCCTGAGTCCTGCTTGTTCCAGGGCCAGCAGATGAAGTTTTCCTTCAGATCTCGCTTCTCCTTTCAGTGTAAATTAGAGACAATGAGAAAGTTTTAAAAGGACCTCTTGAAAATTTAGCATGTTTACAACAAAAACTGTTGTGCTTGGTAAACACAGGTTTGCCTCTTCCTGCCTACGACTGGAACAGGGATTTACATTCCACGTGACCTTCTTAGTCAATACCTAAGGGAACCAAAATGAATAGGTTGCTGTGTTAAAGATCCTCAGTTAGAAGGAGAACAACCCACAATGAATAAAGCACAGAGGCCTCATCCTGGAATACTAACTAGGTCTGTAGGAGTGATGCTTTCCTATAAGGGAGCCACTGAGGCAGGGAGCTTTGCCCAGCTCTCCAGGCTCACATAGCTGGGGCCTCTGTGCACAGTGGCCCACCTCCTCCCCAGCCTCCTGTTCCTGAAAGTTTCCTGTTTTACTCTGTGATTGGTGATGCACATGACTGTGATGACCCTCCCAGGAGGGTTCAGGATAAGAGAGCAAGGGCCACAGTGCTGAATGTGGCCAGCTGTGGGTGCAACAAGAGTGAAGTGTCCTCATGCATTCCGAGGTGGAGGTGACAGATCCCACAGGTCTTACCTCAGTTCAGAGCCGCAGAGGCCATGCCCTGGAGGGGTCATTTAGAGGAGGGGCAGGTGGGTGTGGAGAGGGGCTGTGATTGCAGACCTGTCCCTGCTGCTCTCCAGAGTCCTCAGCACTGAGCAATGCTCTCAGCTTGGTCCTCAGGGTCTGAGTTTCAAGCTGCTCAGACTGTACATTGGGGAAGATTTGGGAGGTGATGTAGTGATTCTGGGCTCTCACCTCTCATTAGCAGTTTGCTAGATTTAAAATAATATGTTATGCAAGCAATTGAAACCATTATTACTACATTAAATTAATAGTTAATATATTACATAAAAACAGCGAATAAGGAATTTACATATTTTTGTGTAATGCGTGATTTTCATCTTTCCAAGCAGATCCGAAGCTGAGTGAGTTGAGCTCTGGGGCGGGGGCATTTGCTGATCCTCTTCTTGGCCTCTGCTCCTCAGGATGGGAGGACAGCGCTGAGAGCCTTCAGCTCACCGGGCTAGCTCAGCTCTGTGGCCCTGTTCCCTCATCCTCAGCTTGCTCAGCACCGGGCTGTTAACTAGTTTCCCTCACTGCATCCCAGTCCAGGCCGCGCCACGCGCAGGGTCAGGGTCTGCGCTTTGCCCAGGTCTTCAGCCCCGTGGCTCAGCAGAATGGCTTATTCCTCCACAGCCCTGAGCCAGAGCACAGCGGCTCTCAGCATTTCAATCCCAACCTCAGCCCCCACTTAGGTCCATGTTTCAAACCTCTCTCATCCACCGTAGTGCTTGAAAACCTATCACGACCTTAAATTCACTGCACGGGGCTTCCCAATTCCTAAAACCACCCTAGCAGTTCCCCAAAGGAGAATTTTTTTCCCTGTTGTCTTAGCATTCTGCTTGTTTCTAACAGAGAAGATAAAGTTTTTCTTCATATCACTCTGCTATACAATGTAAGTTAGACGCACAGGGGCATTTAGTTGTTAAAGGACCTATTGCTTGGGGATTAGCTCAGCGGCATAAGTGCCTGCTTTGCAAGCGTGAGGTCATGAGTTCGATCCCTGGTACAAAAAAACACAAACAAACAAAAACACCAAAACTTAGCACTTTCCCAGCAGTCCCCTCTGATTTCTTCAGTTTACTCAGCAGTGGCTCTGACCTGCTGTGCATGGCAAACACAGATGAGCCTCTTCCAGCCTAGGAAGGAGTAGGCAGGAATAGGAATTTGGAGGCTCATGTGACCACCTCAGAAGTGAGATGTAAGAGGAGTGAAGATGGTGGACAGGTACTGTGAAAGCTTTTCATAAAGTCGAAATGGCAGGGCTGGGAGTAAAACACTTGTCTTAATCTCTCCCAGAAGCAGTTATGGGAATACTCGAGGCATAGAGACACTTGGAGCAGCCCTCTGCTGATCATGGGACAGTGAGACCAGCACTGAAATGTCTGTGTAGTGACATGGCCAAGGAGAAAGAAAGAATTTGTCTTCTTTCTGTTGTCTCCAAACTGACGCACTGATCCTAAATTTGTCAAAAGGGAAACATCTGATTATTGCCTTAATAATTGCTACAGTCTCTTTTAATGGCTTTACAGATGCTTCTTACTTATTCTGGAAAGAAAACTAAAAGCTAGAACCTGGCTGGGGTTTAGAGCTGCTCTTCTTGGGAAGAGAGGAAAATTAGGTGCTTCTGTGTGTCTTTGAGACAAGGACTAGAAACCACACTGTGTAGAGAAACAGCATCATGTTCAGAAAAGAATAAATTCTACCCCTTTCATGTCTACAATTATTTCTTTGATAGTCTAAACCAGAAATGACTTCTTGCTTTCCTTAATTCCTGTTTCTCCAAGAATCTTTAACATACAGCTCCAGATAGGGAGCACACGCAAATTATATTCTGCACTTCAAAGACAGCAATAGTTCACTGTACTCACGGGAGAGCAGCCTGATTCTGTCTTGGGGCCCACGTGACAAACGCGTCCTTGGTGGGAAAGTTGTGCTGTCCTGGTCTGAACAGGGACCCCAGGGGACAGGTGGTCCCCACTGAGGAGCAGCAGCCCTACAGCTGAGCCCAGCTCCACCCAGCACCTGCTTTGCATGTCCCCAGAGCACAGGTCACTGCCTTCAAAACTTTTTAACAAATTGCTCACACCCTGTGCAGGACTCAGTCCCAGTCAGGACACAGCATGGAAATTGGTCACAGCTCCTGGGCCTCCTGCTGCTCTGGCTCCAAGGTAAGGATGGGCAGCACTGGGCATTTCCTCAGCACAGTGTGTTCAGTGCTACCTGGCCCTTCAAGGAGGTCTTGTTTTATCATGATTTATTGTGGTGATATTTGTTATGTTTCCAATATGAGGTACCAGGTTTGACATCAGGATAACCCAGTCTCCATCCTCATTATCTGCATCCACAGGAGACAAAGTTGCCATCAGTTGTCAGTGAAGTGAGGATGTTAATAAATGGTTCTCCTGGTGTCAGCAGAAACCAGGAAAAGCTCCTAAACCCTTGATCTGTGGTGCAACCATTTTGCAGCCTGGGGTCCCACTGAGGTTCAGTGGCAGTGGATCTGGCAAAGATTTCAATCTTACCATCAATGACCTTCAGCCTGAAGATGTGGCAGCTTATTGCTGTTTGGAGGATCAGAGTTGGCCTCGCAGAGTGAGGCAAACCATGACATCACCTAAACCTCCTGGGGAGCAGAGGAGTGAGGCTGGGCTGTCCCAGCTGCTCCCCCTGCTGTCTCCTCCTGC
This sequence comes from Hydrochoerus hydrochaeris, assembly GCA_004027455.1. NCBI lineage: Eukaryota > Metazoa > Chordata > Mammalia > Rodentia > Hydrochaeridae > Hydrochoerus > Hydrochoerus hydrochaeris. The sequence goes on from PVLA01012058.1 coordinate 32,193, forward strand.
TCAGCACATTTCTCAGATGCAGCCAAGCTTTGCTGGCCACTGGAGGGTTTTGGTAGATGATGGAAGGAGGCTTCCCTGTACCCCAACTCTCTTCCTTCTCATTTTCATGAGCACAGACCTCATGATGCCTGTCTTGATTTAATGCTGACACATGAGCAACCCTGAACACTGAGGGCCAAGGCAAAATGTTGGACTCACTCAGCAACAGAGAGACCCAAGCATGGATTCCAAGCAAGGATTTTTAAATGTCTGCATCAGTTGTCACACTAGACCCAGCCATGTGCTCCATGTACCTTGGCTGTAGTACATCCCAGCCTCAGGCAGAGCGCGGGACAGAACCTTGGTTAATGTCTAGCAGCTTCTGTTCCTGGAGATACTACTGAGCATTCAATCTGGCATTTAACACAGTAAATGCAAAGAGTGCCTTGCTAGATAAAACTAAATTAAAATTTAAAGTATAGCTCCTTTATTACACTATGTACATTTCTATTGCTGAAGAGACACATGAAGTTCATGTCCAGAATGTAGCGCAACACAAATATGCCCATTTAAGGCACATTAAAAAATCATTTCACTCAGTGATGTTCAAATTCCCTGTGTCACTCACAGTGTCACAACCCCTGCAGAAACCTCACCAACCTTTGCTTCAGCAGCCTCGTGGCTCTGGATATTCTCTTGGGGGTTCAGCTGTTTTGCTTTATTTCTCCCCCATACTGAATCCTAATTATCTCAGAACATGCTGTGTCTGAATAAATCTGAGGAATCAACCCTTCCCTTTAGCACTGTTATTGTGTTATAAAAACCTTTTATAATTGCCCCCCGTTGTTGGAGTAAACCTTAGAGATGTGTGGGAAGAGGTTACTGACAGCATTTCTCTATTCAACCCATAATCCAAACATTGTTCATATATTACAAGGAGATGGTGATTAAAAGAGGAGGCAGGGAAGATGGGGAAATAGGACTGTAACCAAGAGTTTTCTTGCAATGAGGAAATGAAGAAGTGTGAGGTTACTTTGTCTTCTTACCTTGCTACTGTGTGAACTACTGATTACAGCATAAATTCAGGATGCATTTCATGGGCTGAGACACAGAAATTTACTTCTGCAGGCAATGTATCTATAAGTGTGTTCATTACTTAAGAAAGAAGCTCAGAAAACTTGTAAACATTAAAGAGATGCAGTCCTAGATGCTTTATTTAATAGTATTTGAAGGGAAATATGTTACCTTGTTTAAAAGGCTCCAACTAGATGCAAATAAAATGAAATATTTAAAAATGCAAAGACTTATACCATAATAGATAAAAGTATAATTGTAACTGAATTGTGAAACTTTATTATAAACAAATCAGTGAATTAGATCTATATGTCTGACTAATTAACCTAACTATATAGTCTTAAAGAACTGACATTTAAAAATGCTAAATATAAAGTATAAATGTGAATAATATGTTATCTTATTTAACCTGAGCAAAAATGTCTGTAGCAAAGTATTTGCATCCTGAAAGTGTTCCTTTGGTTGTGAGCTTTGTGGGTTATCACCTCCTCATTCTGTTTGGACATCATTGATCCTCTTGGAAGTTTTCTGGAATGACTGAATATTCACAATATGGTGAACAACACCTGCATTAGCAGAGTCACCAATGTACCAGCAGTGAAGCTCCCGACAAATCCAGGCCTGCTGTGTCCCATAACTGCAATATTATATTCTTATCATTCAAGTTTGTTGTTTTCATGCACACAGCAGGCCAGGATTCCCTATCTGGCTGTTCCTCAGGATTTCCTGTTTACTTTGTGATTTGCAATGCACCTGAGTATGATGAACTTTCTGGAGGCCTCCGGGTCAGCAGTGAAGCAGGATGGTGGGAGAGCAAGGGCCACCACCCCGAATGGGGCCGGCTGTGAGTGAAACAAGAGTGAAGAGTCCTCCTGCATTCCGAGGGGGAGGTGACAGGTCCCCCAGAACTCAATTCCATTCAGAGATGCAGAGGAGCTGCACTAGAGGAGTCCCTTTGAGCAGGGGAAGGTGGGCGTGGAGAGGGGCTGTGACTGAAGACCTGTCCCCTGCTGCTCTCCAGAGTCCCTAGCACTGAGCGCTACTCTCAGCTTGGTCCTCGGGGTCTGAGTTTTATGCCGCTCCGAATGTACAGTGGAGATTTGGGAGGTGATGTGGTGACTCTGGGCTTTCACTGTTCATTTTCAGTTTGCCAGATTTAAAATAATATGTTATGCAAGCAACAAAAACCATTATTTATTACTACATTAAATTAATAGTTAATATTTTACATGCACAAAGCAAATACATATTTTACATGTTGTTGGTGTAACGCATGCTTTTCATCTTTCTAAGCAAATCAGAAGCTGAGTGAGTGGAACTCATGGATGTGGATATTTGCTGATCTTCTTGGCCTCTGTTCCTCAGGATCAGTCAGTGCTAAGAACCTTCAGCTCACAGGGCCAGATGAGCTCTTTGGCCCTGGCGTCTCGCAGTGTCACTCCTCCTGGGGCTTTCAGCTTGCTCAGTACTCAGAGTGTTGAGTACTTTCCTTCCCTGCATCCTCTGCCGGGCAACACCATTAGTAGGGTCTGTGGTTCTCCCAGGTCTTTAGCCCCATGGATCTAGAGAGCAGCTGCTTCCTCCACAGCCCAGGTCCACAGCTGGGTAACACTGAGCACTGCAAGCCTTAACCTGACCTCAGCCTGGGTACAGGTCCCTGTTCCAAACCTTTCCCTTTCACTGAAGTGCTTGAAAATTTATTAAGATCTTAAAATTGCTGCCTACATCTCCTGAGTTCCTGAAACCACTCTACCAGAGGAATGAAGGAGGATATGTTTCCTTGTTATCCTAGCATCCCGCTGGATCCTAACACAGTGCATAAAGGTTTTCTTCCCTGTCCATTATAAGCTAGAAGCACAGGGTCATTCATTTCTTTAACTGCCTATTAAAAATTTAACCCTTTCCCAGCAGTCATCCCTGATTTCTTCAGTTTGTTCAGCAGCAGCTCTAACCTGATGTGCATGGCAAACCCAGATGAGCCTCTTTCAGCCTAGGCAGGAGCAGGGATATGGAGGGTCATGCGACCACCCAGGAGTGAGATGTGAGAGGAAGGAGGAAGGTGGACAGGTACTGGGAAAGATTTTCCTACAGCTAAACTGGGAGGGTGAGGTCAAAACTTTGCCCGGATTTCTTCTAGAAACAGATTTGAGACGACGTGATGCATAGAAACATTGCAGCCCTCTGGAGGTCAGGATTCCTTAGGCCCAGTCTTGAAAACGCCATGTGTTGAGATTTCAAACCAGGCGGAGACAACTTGGGTCATTTCTGCTGTATCCCTGCTTCTGCTCCATTCCCATGGATTCCAACAGCCAGATCTTTATTTATGGTTTAAGGTATATCCTGTTTCTCACATTGCTTTTAAAGTGATTCTAACTTATCTTACAAAGAAAATCAAGAGCAAATTACTGAATGGGCCTTACAACAGTCCTTGGAGGAAGACAAGAAGAAACATGTGCTCTGGTGTGTGCTTGGGGCAGCCTGGGGCTGGACAGCAGCATTGCTCACGTCCTCCCCCACTGTCTTAGTCATGCTGTGATAGTGAGTGCAGGAACCCAGACAAGTTCACAACTTCTGCTCTCTTCTCATTACTTCCCTTTCTGTACCCTAAGCTTGAAACAGCCCATTTGTTTCCTTTAATTCCTTCTTTTCAAAAGGGTCATGACAAAGACACTGGTTCTCAGGTAAAGTGAGTTTTGAAAGATGAGAGCAGCAGTTCACTCTACTCATGGGAAAGCAGCATGATTTTGTCCTAAGTAAGGAATACATTCTCTGCAGGCAAATCGGTGCCACTCTGGTGTGGAGAGGGACCGCAGAAGACACTGAGCCTGTGCTGAGATGGACCAGCCCTGCAGCTGGGCTAAACCCCTTCTGCCCCTGATAATTTGCATATCCCAAGAGCCCATCCAGCTACTTGAGGACTTCTTCATAGGCTACTGGTCTTAGACTGTGCAGCTTCAGTTTCAGTCAGGACACAACATGGGCATGAGGGTCCCCACTCACTTTCTGGGCCTCTTGCTGCTCTGGGTCCCAGGTAAGAAAGGACAGCACCAGGAATTTACTCAGTGGTGTTTTCAGCACAGCCTGACTTTTCAGTGAGGTCCTGCTTTATCAAGAATAATCATGTTGATGTTTGTTCTTTCCCATCTCAGGTGCCCAATGTGATATCCAGTTGATGCAGCCTCCATCCTTATCTGCATCTGTGGGAGAAACAGTCACCATCACGTGCAAGGTCAGTCAAGACGTTAGCACTTACTTCAGCTGGTATCAGCAGAAACCAGGGCAAGCTCCTAAAGTTCTGATCTATTGGGCAACCAGTTTGAAATCTGGATTGCCATCGAGGTTCAGTGGCAGTGGATCTGGGACAGATTTTACTCTCACCATCAGCAGCCTGCAGCCTGAAGATTCTGCAGCTTATTACTGTCAGCATTATTATAGTGAACCTCCCACAGTGATACAAGCCATGACAAAAACCTCCCAGGGAAGCAGAAGTGTGAGCCTGGGCTGCCCCAGCTGCCACTGTTTGTGTCTCCAGCTGCATAGCAGGTTCTTCAGATGCATCAAGGATTCACTGCAAGGATTTGGTAGAAGCATCCAAGGAAGCTCCTCTCTCCCCTAACTTTCTTTTCTGTTTCTCAACCCTGATTTAATGAAGGACACCAATGAGTACAGTAGAGTATTGTGGATTATGGCATCATTTTATAATAACAGAGCAATGGAAATACTTCAATAGGTTGCAAGCAATGATTTTTAAATATTTTCCTCAGTTGTAAAGATTTATATTCTCAGGAAAATTTGAAGTGCCGAAGTGTCTTTTATAGTGCTGCCCATATATGTACACAGTATTTCATCACAGTAAAACAACAGCAATTGTATTGCAAATGTCATGGTTTTGATCAGTGGTCTCCAAGCCTCATGCAGTTACGGGCTTGACCAAATCTAGGGTTTGTGATTAGTTCATTGTTTAGCACTATGATTGATGGGGTGAATGCTACATCCACTGAGGAGTGGAGCCAGCATCTGATGTAAAGGCAGGACAAGGTGTGTCTCCCTCTCCCTTGTTGTTTTGAGCTTTGCTGTTTGCAGCGGCCATGAAAGGCTGCTCCACCATGCCATGCTGCCTTGGAGCCAACTGAGTATGAAATGAAACCTCCAAGAACTATAAGAAGTAACACTTTCCTTCTCTATCTTTGCACAACAGGTATTTTGTTTTAGCAATTAATTAAAAGGAGCTAAGCCAGCAAACCAACAAGATTAGTTTAAACCCAAAGTTTACACTAAGGGTAACTCTTAATGTTCAAGATTTCTCTAGAAAACACAGGAATAATGACAGAGATACAACATAATAATATGGTGCAATAGTCTTCCACTTTCCAAAATACCACTTTCCTCTACTTGTGCAATCTTTCTTTCTTCCATTTTGTGTAAAATAGTCATGTCTTCTCATGCCTATACTTTTTCCATTTCTAGAAAGCTAAATCTTGGAATTACAGTGTAGAAAATTTTCGAGAGCTAATCTTAAAATATACTGAAAATATACTGCTATAGAACAGAAATGTAAAAAATAACAATATATTTTTCTCATACCAAGACTGCCTTTACAGCATCTAGTATTTTTATTCCAGTAACTTTTGCTTCAATTCTTGGGCATTTAAGTAAAATATGTTAGTCAAAGTATGTGAAGTTATCTCTTGTTTCCCTGAACTTGTATATTTTATTAATTTTCCTTGTCTTATTTTATTCCCTAGCTCCTTCAGCATAATTTTGAATGAAAATAATTAAACTGAACATCCCTATTTACTCATTCTGAAGGATAAAATACTTAGCATTTTATTGGTGAATGACATGGTTTTAGAGACTTCATTAGGAGTGTATACAGAATGTTCCAAAATTTTTAAAGTGAAAGTACCAGGTTTTGATTTGATTGATGCATTGGAATGGAACACTGCAGAGACTCCTCCAAGGAATAATTCTTTTTGATTATTTTTACAAAGGGTAAAAGTGGACATAACAAAACAGAACAACACAGATCAGAAGTAAAACAATGTAAGTAACACAGATTTCAAAGCAAGATAACAGGAGATGGATGGTGGCTACCATAATGTTTCTTGTTTTCTTCTAAATAGTTGTCTGTATCTTAACACACAACGAATTCATACAAAACAAAATAGTATAAAACTGATCAGAACAGAGTAATGAAGGCATTACAGGCATTCAAAGCCAGACAATAGGAAAATCAACAGTGGATGTCATAATGTCACTTGTTCTCTTCAAAATAACTATCCATACCTTCATGTATGTTGAAATTAAACAATACATAACAGACTAAAACCACTCTAAACAAAGAATAGAATCATTACTGGATTTCACAGCATGATGTTACAGAATCAGCAATGAATACCATAATGCCTGTTTTTCTTCAAAGTAGCTGTTCATTTCATCACGCATAATATAATCGATTCTCATAAATGGTATAGGAGAAGTTCTAGGCCTGTATGAGTCTCTACATGTATAACTCTCTTTTCTGCTTTAGAAGGAAAAACAAAGCAAAACAAAATAGATTTCTAGAAAAATAAGAAACAAAAAGACAAATAAATAACAATAGCAAGGAGCCCACAACAATGACGATACAGGCTTTCAAAACACGGTGGTAGGAACAGAACTAAGGTTGATATTTTACATAGTGATCTTCAAGAGTTCCAAGGAAGAATCCTTGGCCTGCGCAGAAAGTTCTACTTCCGATTTCAGTGAAATGGAATCAGTGTGCTGGAGAAAGGCAGACCCAGGGCTGCTCCTCTGCGGAGCTGTGGCTGCCCACTGACCTCCACTGCTGAGCCTAAATCACTTTTGCCCTTTGTGATTTTCACAAGAGTAAGGCTGCATTAGGGGCCCTTTGGAAAGGCTGAAAATCTGCAAAGGAAGAGAATGATTGAAGACAAATTTCACACAAAGACATATTTCAACCAGACAAAATCATGTACCTAGAGAGATGATAAGACACATTAGAGGTAGAGAGAAACATTGTCCCTGTAAGCTATGATCTTGTGCTTCATATGTTTGTACTGAAGACCATGTGGCTGAGTTTAGAGATTTAGAAAGACAGGAAGACACCAGGATCAAGATCTGTGACCACAGATGAGAAATGCTGTAACAGGATGAGCCAGGGGCCTCTTGTTCTGACCACCTGGGCCTGGCTCGCTCAAGTGAGGAAAAGAAGAGCCCAGTGTTTCTGGAGCTGCAAGCTCAGCTCATCTGGCCCCTGCTGCTTCGCATGCTCCTCCCAACACCCCCTGCTCTTCAGAGCCCAAATCATTGCCTAGCCAGAACTCTGGGGAGACCTGCACCAGGGAGGACCCAGTGTGCACCATGGAAGCCCTGGCTCAGCTCCTCTATGTCCTGTTAGTCTGAGTCCCAGAGGAGGACTACCTGGGATATTTTTGCATATCTGTGAAACTCTAAGAGTTAGGCCCATGTACAGCACTAGATTCTCTGTTCAAGAAGCACAATGATTGAAGTTCAGTGTAGATCAATGAGATTAGCTCTCTTGAGAAGACTATTGGTATGATGTAGATTACAAGGATGATACTTCTATTTTATTTTTCAGTCTCTGATTCCACTGGAGAAACCTTGTTTAGGTAGACTCCAGCCTCCCTCGCTGTGTCTCCCAGAGAAACAGCCACTCTCAGCACCAGGTCCAATCAGAGTGTTAGCAGCTACCTAGCCTGGCACCAGCGGAATCCCAGGATCCCAGGCTCCTTATCCATGAAGAGGTCAGCAGGACCGCTGGTGTCCCAGCCTGAATCAGCTGCAGTGGGTCAAGAACAGACTTCACTCTCACCATCAGCCCCCTGCAGCCTGAGGAGGTTACAGTTTACCGCTGTCGCCAGTAGTATTACAGAGCGTGTCCCACCGTGATCCAGTGTGAAACAGAAAAGTCTCTGAGACTATTGTCATCATTTTGCTCATAGCAGCTGCTTTCTTTACAGATAGGTTCTGTGGTTCCTTCTCACTTTAAATGTCTGCCTCAATCTGGTGGGAAACCTTGTGATTCTGAAAAATAACTTGCTGATAAGATTTTGACTGATTCTTGGATTTTTCCTGAGACTCAGGTGCACAGCCACGTTTAGGAATAATTTACCTGGTAATGGCATCAAAACAGCCTCATGTGAATGGAGACCTAGAAAGATACACATCTTATGTCCAATAAAATAAGGTAATACAACAGCCAAGAACAAACTTTCCTGTTATACATGTGAGACTAACTCATGCTTCACTTTCTGAAAGGGAACTATTTCTCAAATTTTCTTTTCTGAAATTTTATGTTTTCATTGCATTACTGTAAATATTAGCTCATTTAAAAGTGGTTCATTTACATTATTCAATCATCACTTCTCAGCATTTTGGCTGAGACTAAATGGAATTTTACCTTTATATATACCAGCAGAACTATTAGATCTATTCCTTCTTTTTAATTTTCTTAAGCAGATAAAACAGAAAAAAATCAATCAAAATAAACCAGTGTAAGAGATACAAGACTTCAAAACATTATGAAATTAACAGTAATTACCATAATGCTTTTTTGATGTCTTCCAAACAGCTGCAGATAACTTTGCACATAGTAAAAATCAAACAGAATGGAATAGAATAGAAACAGTAAAAACAAAACAATGAATGCATTTAAAGAACTAAAAGCAAGCCTGTAGTAAATGCTACATTGCTACCTTATTATATCTTTTTATCTTTGAAATAACTGCTCCTAACACTGGATTTGACATAACCAAACCGAATAAAATACAATAAAACCCAAACCAATGAAACAATGGAATGATCTAGGATTTCCAAAACAGGACCATAGGGAATCAACAATGGCTGCAACCCTCAGACAATCTTCATCTGCCCTAGACATCACATGTGTACCACTGCACTCTGAGCCTCTGATCAGACCACTGGCCCTAGATCTGCAATGTCACTGAAACACCAAACACCACAGGCAACCAACTGCATTCACCTCCATAGCTGTCATCACAGCCTGTGTTTCTCGCGATAAGACAATTGTTTATGGTTGGGGGGCGGGGGCAGATGTTGGATCTTCTTGATTTCCAGCCCATGTACAGAAAGGGGTTGAAGTCTGTCTGTTCCAGTCTGACGGGGGCCCATGCATGGCACTGTTTCCCTGACCAGGCTTGCTTGCTGGTGTGGCCTTTGCTCTCTCTACCCTTGGTCTGAGAATGGCACTGACTCATGGTCAGAGGCTGGGGTCTGTCTCCCCTGGCTACTTTGACTCAGTACTTCAGATTGTTTCTACTACATCTGTTCTTACATTTTCCCTTATTACATATATTAGTTCCATTTTCATGTGCATCCTGGTATTTCCCATCATTCTACTGGTTATGCAAAACACTTAACATAAACTTTGTTTTGAAATCTTCATGAGAGTTTGTTTTATGGCTACTTTCCTTTCTTCCTTTTCATCTCTTTCTCTTTCCTCCTTCTTCTCCTTTTCAATGGCTTGAACTCTATTAAATGAGTGAAACAGTCATAATAATAACAAGCAATGCTGAATCCGTCTTATTTTCTTGTTCATTAGCATATTCACTTATTCATCCATTAATATCTGTAAGGTAATCAGCATGTGTGACCCCAGCACTCACTCTGCTTTAGAGCAGTAATGTTTATGTGTCTTGATGATCTTCACAAGTCCATATGTCTACCTTCCATATGTGGTTAGTTTCAATGAATATTATATTATATCATTCATAATTTGACCTTTTCCCAATAGTTTATTTCTTATATGTGTACTCACTGCATAATATTTTAACATGTAGTTTTTTGAACATTCTCAAAAGGAAATTGTATGAATGATATATATCTAACATAATCTAAACTATGGTAAATACATAAATTTTAAAATATTACGATAAAGGACACATTACCATCACTTTCCGGTACAATACTCCCTCTTGCTGTAAACATACTCATCCTATTGTTCTTGCCATTTTCTGAAGCAGTTATGGAAAACTGCTTTCTTAAGCATCTTTATTTGTGCTATTGTGAATTTGTTGGGGTCCTGCATCTGTTTAAAATGTTTACCGTTCATGGTTATTTTTACTTTGTGGAAGAGAACACAGTCATGGTGGAGCATGCCTGTAGTCGCAGCTCTTGGGAGGCTTAGGTAGGAGGTTCACCATGAGTTTGAGGCCAGGCTGCATTACAGAGTGAGATTCTGTCTCGAAGAAGAAGAAGAAGAAGAAGAAGAAGAAGAAGAAGAAGAAGAAGAAGAAGAAGAAGAAGAAGAAGAAGAAGGGGAAGAGGAAGAGGAAGAGGAAGAGGAAGAAGAAGAAGAAGAAGAAGAAGAAGAAGAAGAAGAAGAAGAAGAAGAAGAAGAAGAAGAAGAAGAAGATAGATCATAATATGTACAAGAAGCTTCCTTTCTGTTACGGGCCTTGGCAGCAGTATTCACTAACTTTTCACCATACCTTGTAAAGACAAATAAATAGTGAATATTTCTAGGGGGATCTTTGGCAGTTTGTCTTTCACTATGATCATATTTTAACACATTTAAGTATTCATCCATTTGTCAATTACACCTTGTATATATTTGAAACATCTTTTCAATTTCAACAAAAAACCCTCTGCTGTGACAAAATATTTGAGACACACAGCTTAAGAGATGAGAGTGTTACTTGGCATTACAGTTTCAGAGATCTCTGTCCATGGTCAGCTGGCTTCGATACTTTCAAGCTGTTGGTGCTATTGAAACATCATTATATTGTTATTTTGTTTGCTCTGCTAGGCTGGGTATTGAACCTTTATACTGAGCTACATTTTCAACCTCTTTTATTTTTATTCTGAGACAGGGAGTCACTAAGTTGTTAAGTTGTCCAGGCTGGGGAATCCTCCTGCTCCAGACACCCAAGTGCTGGAGATTCCAGACATGTGCCTGGACAGATCCTACCTCCAGCCCTTGCCAGCTCTGGGTCAGGACCAGTGTCCTTCTCTTGCTATTTTTTAATACGTAGACCAAATTCACTTCCTTGGTTATCTTTTCTGTGCTCTTATTCATTCATTCAAAGAGTGAATTATGGTGTTTCATCTTGACATTGAGACTACAGTGTTATCTCACTGTGAATAGCATTTCTTTAATGACTTTTATCATAATTGGTAAAAAATATCACATCAGGGTTGATCATTCTTTCCAGTGTTGCATATTTTATCCTAAACAAAGTGAGAAATCACATTATAAAAAGTGATATTTCTGCATTATGGTTCCAGGCATATGAAATCAATGTTTTGCTTTTTTATTTTAAGGGCCATCTGTAGAAACTTGGTTGCCAGATAGAAATGCTGTTCTGCTGTGGTGGAATCTTTAGAAATTGAGGCTTAGTGGGAGCAATTAAGGTCATCTGGGCATGCATCTTAGGGGACACTGGAATCCATGGCTCTCATTCCTTGTTTTCTGCCTGCATCTGGTAGGTTGTTTACTTTTCCTTACAGTCCTATCCTGACACTGATCATCTCCATAGAATCAAAGTGATGGAAATCAAGTGACCATGGACTGACATCTCTATCCGTGAGTCAAAATGAACATTTTCTTTTCTTCAGTTGATTTTCTCAGTTACATTTCACAATGACAACAATCTGACTGACACACTGACCAATTTTCTGCACAGGAAAGTGTAAGTTAGAGAACACCATAGAGAAGGAATTGCAGTTATGCATCATGATTATAAAGCATGTCACGAAAGCATGAGAAAAAATTTTATTTTGTATGTGTGAGCTATTGTGCTATGTTCTGAATCACAATGTTTTCATTATTTATGACACTTATTCTATGAACATTTGCAAATCAGGAGCTGCTTCTGATATCAAAATTTAATTAAAAATCAATGACACCTGGTCCTGGTTTTGGATGACTAGTCAAAGTCACTCAACAGTGCCTCTATGACCTTCCAAGCAGGGACTCTCCCCAGCTTCTGCATCAAACGCCAGGTCTTTTCCCTGCTTATGGTCCTTCACTATTGTACTTTCTATGAGGAATAAGTGTTCATTTAATTTCAAAACAATTCTTGTCATCCATAAACTGGTTTTGACTTGTCCAAATAAATGTTTTCAAGCAGACACAGGTGCTGTCAGTTGAGTGAAATGCACCATAATTTTTTTTTTCAAAAAAAGAAGAAAAGAAAAAGAACTATTATATTTTTGCATTTAATGTTTTTATTGAGTTACCTTTCAGAAGTAAGTTTTAGCTGCATTGTGAAGGATAAGGACAGACTAAGAATAAATATAAAATGTTTAATGCCAAGTGCTAATATTGGAGTAGAGGAGAAATGTCCTATGCAGGATACAACATAAATGAAATGTAATAGAATAGACTTAGAGGGGCTGGGGTTTAGCTCATCAGCACAAGTGCCTGCACTGCAAGCATTAAGTTGTGAGTTGTATCCCTGGTACCAAAAAAAAAATAGACTTAGAAATTGTTAAATAAGGAAGGATTCAATAAAGTTGGTACAGTGTGAATCTAGAGATGGGAAGCTGTGTCTCCATGGTGATCAGGGAAGGTTTCTGTGCTCTTCTCAGCATACGCCCTGAATGGGAAAGAGGCACCAGCAACATGGCCGCATGACGGAGTCCAAACTGCAAGGGCTGCAGGAACAATGACGTGACCTGCAAACACCAGGAGATTTCATTCAGACTATGGAGAACACTGAGTGTTTTTAGAAGGCTCTTCTTTTTGGCTGGCCATGTTGGTGCACACTGTCAATCCCAGTATTTAGAATACTGCAGCAGGGGAATTGGCGTTTGTTCACAGTGCTGGAGCCCAGTCTGCTCTGCATAGCAAGCTCAAGCCCAGTCTGAACTATATAGTGAGGTTGTGACCAGAAAGAGAGAGAAAGACAAAAACACAGAGAGAGAAAGAGAGAATTAAATATATTTTGAAAAATTAAAAATTTTTACCACTTAAATAGTAAAAAGTCCATGAGCAATGTAAAAATCACAGTGTTTTGTGATTATATTCCCCCAAAGCTTATATTAAATCTATCTTGTCATCAAGCAGGTGGCCTGGCGTGACATTCATGATAGAGACCATGCCTTCTGTTCCAAAGCTGGAATTCCCCATCTCCTTTTGTTACTGCCCTGCCTGTCCCCACATCCCTGTCTGTTCCTGGAGCCCTTAGTAAAGTTTGGTCACTGCCTCTAGCTTGAGATCAACCCAAAGCAGGGGCTGCACTGCACCATGGATCTGGGGCTCTGGACCTCTAAGTCCTGGTGTACTGGGTCTGGCTCTGACTGGAGTGTGGCGAGGCCCATGTGGCAAAGCCCATGGGACTCAGGGATCCGAGGTCCAGAGCGTGTTCATTGTGCCCAGCAGCTGCCTTTCACCTGCCCAGCCAGCATGATTCCCGCAGGGAGACTGTGAGTGAGACGGCGTTAATTCCGGGAAGGGTTCGTGTTTTGGGTCCACCTGTGATTTCACACAGTGTCAGCTGCTGCTTAAAACAGATGGAGGAGATTTTCTTGAGTTGTTGCTGAGAAATTTTCTTCCCACAAATAATACATTTACACTTGTGCCTATTGATCTAGGAAGAAATCTCACATAACTAGTAAATGTTAAAAGAATGAATCTGTAGTTTATTTTCGTCACCATACTCTAAGAGAAATATACATTCCTTTAGTGTTAAAGCACTAAATAGATGGAACAAAGTACCTAAAATTCAAAAACTATGAGCTTAACACATTAGCACTTCATCTTTCATTTTAGAGACCGTCAATCCTCTTGGGTATGTTCTGGAATGAGTCATGTGTGAGTTAGTAACACCTACTACAACAGAGTCACAGTGTACCAGCAACCAAGCTCCTGAACAATCTAGCACTGCTGTTCCCACAGTTCAAACGCTATTTATCTATCTCTGAGTTCACTGTTCTTAAAAACTCACTGCCGTTGTTGACTGAGAAATGTTGAAATTGTCATACATGATTCTACTGATCAAGATTCCCTTCAAGTAAGGTGATTTTGTTGGAAGCATTGATGTGCCTGATTTAGAAGACTAGTTGCAGTTCATTCCTCAAACTCTGTGGAGAAACTGGGCAGAACAAGATGGAGGGTGATTTGCAGGAGCCCAGCACTTCTGCTGCCTTCCCATGTCTCATTTGCACGGTTTCAATCACTAAAGAACTGCTGAGTGTTTAAGTCATGTGAGCTGCTGGGGTTCTCAGGACTGCTTTACCTGAGGTTCTGGGATGGGGAGAAAGGGGCTGGGTTCACAGGTCTGGACCAGGAGCCCTCAGCCTCAATACATTTTGTAGCACTGCACACTGCATGGTACACTGGGTTCCTATCTTTTCCCCAAATATACATTTTTGTCATTTCATGTGGTCACATACTAGACCTTAACTTATCTGTGACCATTATGTTTTCAGAATTCCAGGCGACTATTAGTCTTTTAATTTTAATAGTTGTATGATTTATTAAGAAGTGGAATCAACTAAATTTTCTATAGAATCTTGTCTGGTAATGGACAGAATAGAATCAGGTTCCTGAATACTGGTGAAAAGACCTAGTCAAGGCCTTAGAATAACAAAATAAACAGGTTGCTATGTTAAGGATCTTCCACTAGATAGTGAAGGACCTCAGAGTAAACAAAGCACTGAGGTCTTATCCCAGAAACAGGATGTAGAAGTGATGCTTTTCCATTAGGGAGCCTCTGAGACAGGAAGCTCTCTGCCTGGCTCTAAGCTCACATAGCTGGGGACCTCTGGGCCAATTCAAAGTCTTCCCCATCTGGCAGTTCCTCAGTATCTCCTATTTTCCTTGGTGATTGTTATTGCACTTGACTGAGAATGATGCCCCTCCCTTGAGGATTCTTAGTGTCTGAACTGTGGCTCAGCAGCGATGCAGGGGGTGAGAGAACAAGGCCAGATCTGAATATGGGGAGTTGTGAGTGAAACAGAGATGAAGCCACCTTGTGAATTCAGAGATTCAGGGGACAGAACTTATAGAACCGATCTCTACTCAGAGATGCAAAGTGTGTAATGAACCAAAAAGAGAACAATAGTTCACTCTGTTCATGGGAGAGCAACCTGATTCTCATCTGGCCCAAGAGAGAAAGACATTCTCTGCGGGAAATCTGTGTCACCGTGGCCAGAGAACAGTGATGCGCTCCTGCTAAGAGCCAGCTCTGCACCTGTGCACAACCCTGCCCAGCCCCTGCTGATTTGCATGTGCACAGGGCACAGCCAGCTGCTTAAGAGGCTGTCACAGCCTGCGCAGGAGTCCGTTCCAGTCAGGACACAGCATGGACATGAGGGCCTCTGCTCAGCTCCTGGGGCTCCTGCTGCTGTGGCTCCAAGGTGA